>CM042867.1:3138818-3213818 GCA_023658055.1 Thaleichthys pacificus
GCCCATGCGGTCCTCCATCTCACGCATCTGTCTCAGCAGGGACTCGTTCTGCACGCGGTCAGAGGAGACACACACGGGGGGAGGGGGGGGGGTGAATGGATGGGTAGATGGATAGACACGCATGCAGACAGACAGACAGACAGACAGACAGATAGACAGACAGAAGATAGACAGATAGACAGATAGACAGATAGACAGACAGACAGACAGACAGGAAAGACAGACAGACAGATAGACAGACAGACAGATAGGACTCACGGTTCCCTTGAGGGAGTCGATCTCGCAGGTGTAGGACTGGATCTGGTGTCTGAACTCCATGCTCTCACTGCTTAGGACTGTCTCAGGCATCATTGTTCTTGTTCACTGCCTGGCTCAGGTCTGAAACCTGCAGAGGGGGAGGAGGAGGGGGAAGGGAGGAGGGGGAAAGGGAGGAGGAGGAAGGGAGGAGGGGAGGAGGGAGGGGGAAGGGAGGAGGGGGAAGGGAGGAGGGGGAAGGGAGGAGGGGGAAGGGAGGAGGGGGGAAGGGAGGAGGGGGGAAGGGAGGAGGAGGAAGGGAGGAGGGGGAAGGGAGGAGGGGGAAGGGAGGAGGGGGACGAGAACAAGACAGAGTAAGAACAGAAGGAGAGAGGAGTCAAAGGGAAAGAGGAGATGTTGGAGGCGCATGAAGGAACTGCTTGTCACCTCTTCCTGTTATCCCTGTTACTGGTCCTAGCATATCCGTGAGCCTGTGACTACAGTGTCTTCCACCACCCCTACTTCATTACCCATAATAACTCTACTTTACCCTCATGACCTTGTGTTGGGAGGTGTAAAATCTGTGCGAAAGCTCTTCAACGAACCTTAGACTTGTACCATTCCTCAGCCTCTGCAATGTTCTTGGCGGCGATGCCTTCGTACTGCGTGCGGATGTCCCTGAGGGCCGCAGTCAGGTCGGGCTTGGACATGTCCATCTGGACCTGGACCTGGGTCTCCTGCATCTGGGACTGCAGCTCGTGGATCTCCTGCAGAACAGCAGCAACACATACCCGTACTGATCAATACACACAGACACGTCAGAGATCAATACTGATCAATACACACGTCAGAGACCAATACTGATCAATACCCACGCACACGTCAGAGATCAATACTGATCAATACACACACTGATGAGACATCAACCCAAACACTGGTCAGATACCTTTGGGGACAAAAGGCTTCTGACTGGCTTTGTAGAAAAATCTTGTTAAGGGTGTAAGTGTGTTCTGTCTGGAGTGAGTGTGTTCTGTCTGACGTATGTGAGGGTTCTGTCTGGGGTGAGTGTGTTTTGTCTGGGGTGAGTGTGTTCTGTCTGGGATATGTGAGGGTTCTGTCTGGGGTGAGTGTGTTCTGTCTGGGATATGTGAGGGTTCTGTCTGGGGTGAGTGTGTTTTGTCTGGGGTGAGTGTGTTCTGTCTGGGGTATGTGAGGGTTCTGTCTGGGGTGAGTGTGTTTTGTCTGGGGTGAGTGTGTTCTGTCTGGGATATGTGAGGGTTCTGTCTGGGGTGAGTGTGTTCTCTCTGGGATATGTGAGGGTTCTGTCTGGGTGAATGTGTTCTGTCTGGGGTGAGTGTGTTCTGTCTTGGGGGAGTGTGTTCTGTCTGGGGTGAGTGTGTTCTGTCTTGGGGGAGTGTGTTCTGTCTTGGGGGAGTGTGTTCTCTCTGGGATATGTGAGGGTTCTGTCTGGGGTGTGGCTGGATCGTCCAGTGCCTGATTGCATCCCAGGGTTTATTTATAGTAGTCCATCTGTTACTGTAAAGAACGTTCCACCGAGCCCTTTCTGTCCCAGCAGCTGCCATACCCTCGTCATCCTCTCAGCAAGACACGACACATAGCTCACCGGTCATGGGGCGCCACAACCCACACATGAAAGGCCTACCTCTATGTGTGTTAGGGTGTGTGTGTGTGTGTGTGGGTGTGTGTGACCATCATTCTAACCCTAAAGTTTACTGAGGCAGTGGTGAATGGCTGTCACACATGCGATACTCCCAGTGCAAGTCTGAAGGTGTACATTTACACAAACGAGTTATGTGACACTGCATTGCCTCGCTGGCAGGCTGCATGCCTCCACGTAATGCCACACTCACCTCCTCGTGGATCTTCTTGAGGAAGGAAATCTCCTCCTGAAGGCTCTCGATGCGTCTCTCCAGGTCCAGCCTGGCCAGAGTGGCGTTGTCCACATCCTGTGAGGGATAGAGATTACCCTGAGTCCTTCACCTGGAGGGGGTGTGTGTGTGGGCGTCTGTGTGTGTGTGTGTGTGTGTGTGAGAGAGAGAGAGAGAGAGAGAGAGAGAGAGAGAGAGAGAGAGAGAGAGAGAGAGAGAGAGAGAGAGAGAGAGAGAGAGAGAGAGAGAGAGAGAGGAAAGGAAGTCTGACTCACTGCTCTGAAGGCAGACAGATTGTTCTCAGCCTCTTCCTTCTGGTGGATCTCCTCCTGCAGTCTGGACATCGTGAGAGGAAGGGGTGAAGGAGCGAGATAAAGAGAGAGGTGAATAGAAAGAGAGCGCGTGGGAGAGGGGAGGAGAGGGAGAGTTTTAGAAGAAGGGTTAAGGGGTTTTGATTGCAATGTAAATCTCACCATCTTCCTGTGTATGTCCTGCCAACCGTCCTCTAAGACAGACAGCCATCCAGCCAGCCAGCTTGTCAGCCAGAAAGACAGGCAGACAGACAGCCAACCAAGCCTATTAGATTAGCCTTCCTATTAATCCTATTAGTATTAATAGGAAAAGCCAGGAAGTGTGATGGGTGATTATCACTTCATTTCAAACACTATCTCCAGAAAAGAAATACAACCTCACTCTGTCCCTCAAGATATTCTGTATTATCTCCTTCTCTCTCTCTCTCTCTCTCTCTCTCTCTCTCTCTCTCTCTCTCTTCTCTCTCTCTCTCTCTCTCTCTCTCTTTCTCTCTCTCTCTCTCTGTCTCTCTCTCTCTCTCTGTCGTCTGTCTCTCTCTCTCTCTCTCTTCTCTCTCTTCTCTCTCTCTCTCTGTCTCTCTGTCTCTCTCTCTGTCTCTCCTCTCTCTCTCTCTCTCTCTCTCTCTCTCTCTCTCTCTCTCTCTCTCTCTCTCTCTTTCTCTCTCTCTCTCTCTGTCTCTCTCTCTCTCTGTCTGTCTCTCTATCTCTCTCTCTCTGTCTCTCTCCCTGTTCTCTCTCTATGTCTCTCTCTCTCCCCCCACCCCCTCCGCACCTTCTGGTGCTCTCATGCACACACCTCCTCAGCTGTTGGAGTGAAGAGATTATCCAACATGAAGAAGCACGAGGAGAGTCGCACTAGCATCTGGGAGCTCTAAATAGCTATCTCTATCTACAAGCCTGCTTTGATTGTATCACCAGCACGACATGCAGGCCCGCCCTACATACAGACGTATGCACACAAACTGACACAGTCCTGGCACACGAGTGGGTTATGTATGTTATATATATAGTGACACTCCGTGCCGTGGGTCAATCTGGCTGCTGAGAATAGACGTCTATGGACTTATTCCAAGACCTGGCAGAATCCTGAAAAACTGGAGAAGATTACTGTCTGTCCACCTGTCTGTCTGCCTGCTTATCTGTCTGTCTGTCTCTCTGCCTGTCTATCTGCCTGTCTCTCTGCTTGTCTGTCTGTCTGTCCGCCAGTCTGAATGTCTGTCTGCCTGCCTGTCTGCCTGTCTGTCTGTCTGTCTGTCTGTCAGTATTCCTCTAGTATCCATTAATCCCTCAGGTTTACTGCTGTCACCCATTTCCTCTCTTCCTCCCCTTCTTTCCTCTCGTCCTCCCTCCCAGTTCAGTTTGGCCTTGGTTGCTCTGCTATGTGACTAAGCATTCTTCTGGTGTCTTAAATCTCAACAGTCCTTCCCAGCCAGTCTGTCTGTCCTCTAGGAATCTGAAAGGAGTTGTAGGGCCTAATACTGCTGGTCTGAAACGGCGGCCATTTTCTAATGGCATTCAGACACCAGCTGCTTGAGTCGGTACTTCAGTATGGACACGTACAAGATGGTGAATTACTAATAACTTTGTTGTGCTGCCGCCTAAGGAAACTTGATAGATCTCTTTTGGTATTCTAAAACCGCTACCTTCCGTCACCCTTTCTCCCAAATAACAGATCTGACATGCGAGAACAGGTGTGGACGAGCACAATTGTCTCTTTCATGGTTACGTCAGATCAGACATCAGCCAAAGCAAGAGATAAGCAAGAAGCGAGGCGCTAGAATTCATTCCTCAAAAGCGCTCCGACACGCCCGCCCCCACTCGCGCTCACCTGAGTTTCAGCTTATTCAGGTCGTCGGCCACGTTGTCTCTCTCCACCTCCATGCGGGCCCTCTGATTGGACATGGTCTCCACCTGCCTCCGCAGCTCCCTCATCTCCTCCTCGTACATCTCGGCCACGCGCGTGGGCTCGCGGCCGCGCAGCCTCTCGATCTCCACCACCAGCGTGGCGTTCTGCTGCTCCAGGAAGCGCACCTTCTCGATGTAGCTGGCGAAGCGGTCGTTCAGGTGCTGCAGTTCCGCCTTCTCGTTGGTCCTCGTGTTCAGGAAGTCCTGGTTCATGGCGTCGGCCAGGTTGAAGTCCAGCTTCTCGCCCATGCCGGCGTAGGAGCGCCGCACGGCGGGGGCGTAGGACGAGCGCACGCTGGAGAAGCCCGAGCCGTGGCCCCCCTTGCTGAGCTCGTAGGTCCTGGAGGACATGTTGGAGGAGGCGGAGCCGCGTCCGCCGGAGAACATGGAGGTCATGGGAGAGGCGCCCACGCCCGAGCCGAAAGGTGCGGCGGTAGGAGGAGGCGGTCTGGGCCGAGGAGGACGCGGAGTAGCTCTTACTCATGGTGGAGGTCCGTGGGTGGGTCTTGGAGTGGAAGGTGGTCTGGCTGGAGCGGCGAGGGGACTGAAATGAGGGGCTGTCGTCCAGTGGCCCTCCTATTTGTAGCTGCGCCCCACCCACTCCTCCTAGCCCTCCCCCTCTGACCTCTTCCCGGCTGTCCCCTCCCTCGGTCGCAACTCTCTCACCTGACTCTCTCTCTCCCCTTCCAGTCCCTTGATTCAGCTGTCACGGGGTCTGGTTTCCAGTAGTGGGCTGGCTGGCTGGGTGGGTGGGGTACGGTGGTGCTTGGCAAGACAGAGAGGACAGAGAAATGGCAGTGAGGGGGCGGGAAACCGGGAAACAGGAAGAAGACAGTCACCCTAACCCTCACACACACAGGCCATGGACGGCACCTAGCAAACCTGCCAAGCGGTTCTGGAGGTTACAGGAAGTGGGTTCACCGTGGACCTGAGGACACACCCCCAAGGCTGAATGTCTGGGGTGTTACGTAAGTGTTTGGTCATGTGCCCTCCATTACGTAACAGGAACACAGCAGGCCTGATATGACGAAGGTCACGTACTCTGTTTGAAACCTTGTCCTTATACTGATGACAGGCTCTCACTCATGCACGTGTGTGTGTGTGCTTGAGTGTGTGTATGTCTGTGTGTGCGTGCGCGTGTATGTGTGTTTGTTTGAGTGTGTGTGTATGCGTGTGTGTGTGTAGCTGAGAGTGTGAGGGTGACACAGGGCAGAGGCAGAGATAGTTAGCTGAGTCAAAGTGGAGTGGGATTGTCAGTGGTCTTGCCAGCCAGACAACCGACATACCCAGTGTTGGAGGGAAAGATACCCAGACTGGTGAGTCATGGTGAGGCCAACTAGTGGACCTGACCCCCTGGAGTGAGGAGAGAAGGAGAGGAGGAGAAAGGAGAGGAGAAAAGGAGAGGAGAAAAGGAGCGGGGGAGAGGAGGAGTAATAGAGAAGGAGAGGAGAAGAGAAAAATACATTTATCTTTTACAGAATTAGCCGGAGCTGTATCCCAGGGGCTATCTCTCATATTCCGACCATCTGAACAATGTGTATCTGCAGTCTAAAGCAATTACATGTTTGGCTATGAGTAATGACAACACATGGTCTTGCAATGACATCTTGCCAGCGCCATTGAACTTCTGGCTCACTGTACCCACCACCAAACACAACAGTCCCTAGCTATCCCTAATACAGCTATCCAAACACGGCTATCCCTAACACAGCTATTCCTAACAGCTATCCCTAACACAGGTACCCCTAACACAGCTATCCTTAACACATCTATCCCTAACACAGCCATTCCTAACAGCTATTTCTAACACAGCTACCCCTAACACAGCTATCTCTAACCCAGCTACCCTAACACAGCTACACAGCTACCCCTAACACAGCTATCTCTAACCCAGCTACCCCTAACACAGCTATCTCTAACCCAGCTACCCCTAACACAGCTATCTCTAACCCAGCTACCCCTACACTACACAGCCACCACAAGAGGGCCCGGGATAAGGTGCTTCCAGGAACCAGACCTGGCAATCTAAGATGACCATGAAACCGTGATCACTGGATTATTCCTGTGTGTAACCCATCCTCGCATTACACTTTGTAAACGCCCAAACGTGTGTGTGTGTGTGTGTGTTAGCGCTCAGCTGCTGGTGTCACCGCTATTCTTAGCCTTCTCATCGAAACCCCCATCCTGCTTCCCCTGAGGCTCATGGGAACCAGAGTGTGTGTGTGAGGAGATAAGGTTTGGCCAGGTTTTCTTCCGGGACCCGCTGCGGCAGAGCGAGCAGCCATGGAGCCCTGGTCATCCCTCCCCTCATCACATTTGGGAAACTCTCCCGTTGTCCCTTTTCATCTATCTGCTACCCTTCTTCCTCTCCCTTTCTCGTCCCCCCCCTTCCTCCCCCTTCCTCCCCCCTTCACTCCTCTGACACTGCTGTGTAAACCGACACTCTACACGACAACTGCACGGTAAAAGCTAAAAATAGAAACCATGATTTCCACACGCTTCATTTAGCTAACTAAGCCTGGCCCTGAAATACAAATTGGTTCCTAAGGCCAGGGGAGGTGTGATGACCAGCTGAGCTGTGATACTCAAACATGCACGGACCACACACACACACACACACAGACAGTAGTTAAATCAACCCCCTACTGTGTTTGTTGACTCTTGCACAAGCTTGCAAAACACACACACACTTAAACACACACACACAGACACACACACACACATACACAGACAGACACGCACAAGCACACATGGCATTGAACATAGTATGTTAGCTCTTATGACTTCAGTGTGACGATATGGGGTATCAACCTGGACTTTCCCATCTCAGGGGGTTCCCTGTACTGTGTGAGTGTTAGCGTACAGGGTGACAGTCTCCTGGTGGAGGCAGATAGAGGAGGCAGAGGCAGAGAGAGGAGGCAGAGACAGAGAGAGGAGGCAGAGACAGAGAGAGGAGGCAGAGAGAGGAGGCAGAGGCAGAAAGATGAGGCAGAGGCAGAGAGAGGAGGCAGAGACAAAGAGAGGAGGCAGAGGCAGAGAGAGGAGACAGAGGCAGAGACAAAGAGAGGAGGCAGAGTCAGAGATAGGAGGCAGAGGCAGAGAGAGGAGGCAGACAAAGAGAGGAAGCAGAAGCAGAGATAGGAGGCAGAGGCAGAGAGAGGAGGCAGAGGCAGAGAGAGGAGGCAGATACAAAGAGAGGAGGCAGAGGCAGAGATAGGAGGCAGAGGCAGAGAGAGGAGGCAGAGGCAGAGAGAGGAGGCAGAGCGATGATGCGGCTGTTTGACTGGAGTTCCCCTGGTTAATATATCCCATGGAGATGGCGCGGAGATTTGAGCTGTGGGAATGGCAGGACTGGAAGTGGTGGAGGGGCAAGAGCCAAGGCAGGGGCTGAGGCTGGGGCAGGGGCAGGGGGGTGAAGGGGCAGGGAGGTGAAGGGGCAGGGGGGTTAAGGGGTTTAAGGGGCATGGGGGTTAAGGGCAGAGGGGTTGTGATCACAAAGAGAGTTCACTCTGACACGCACCGCTTATAGAAACAGGAAGGGATAGGGGGGCAAACGTTGCCTGGCAACCACGGACACACACATGCACACAAGCTGACCTGTGCTCCAAATATTTAACTAGAGACTGAATTAGACCTGGGGCCATGCTAGTGTCCACATGGCAGAGTATGCTATCTAAACATTCAGTGATACCTCCCGCAGCCCCTCCCCTCCCCACCCCCACCCCCATCCCCACCCCTCTCTCGCTGTCTCACTCTCTCTCTCAGCACCCACACTCGCACTCAGAATGATCCAGCAGTCTATTTATACAGTGAGAAGTCATACAATTTAAAATTGTATCTTTTTTGAGATGCTGAGTAATGTGGGGCAGTTGGGAAACAGGCAAGTTGGGAAATGATCCTTACACTAGGTTCTGTGAAGCAGAGAGTCAGAGAGACAGAGTGACAGAGAGACAGAGAGACAGAGAGTCAGAGAGTCAGAGATAGTCACAGAGGTGGATGTGGTTTGACATGCCATGCAATTTGATACTGTTTGTGTGTGTGTGTGAGACCGTGTGTGCGGTAACTGTATCTAAAACACACCGTCGTGGCCCAGCAACCTGTTTCCTGGCAACCGAAACACACACACACACGACCACCCACACACACCTATCCATGCCAGCACCAAGCATGCTGGTGTGACAGGGAAGGGAAGCAGAGATAATGTTTCTGCATGTCTGTGTGTCACTGTAATATAAAAAACTTTATGAGACGTTCTTCTCACATTGGGCATGTGATCTGTCCATTTCTCTCTGTTCAGAATGGGTACATAACACAACACGAATAGCACCAGTGATTTCACCAAGAACATCTAGAACCTTCCACCTGAGTTCTGTACGAAAGCTGCAGCCTTGGACCAAGGATTGGAGATCTGGTCAGGGCCATAGCAGAGTTGACCACTAGGTGGCAGTACAGTGTTAGGACTGCTGCATCTCTCTACATCTCTCAAGGTACCAGACACCCAGCTACACCACCAGCTCCCTCCAGGTGAAGTGCTCTGGTCTCTTTTGAGCAGGGGGCAACACCAAACTCCATAGGTTTTGTAGACCTCTAATAGACCAGCTACACTGTATGAACCAGATATATATGAAGCTATATGAAGTGTAGCCGTTGGCCTGAGAATGAAGAGAGGCTACAGTGAGGGGCGTAGGAAACATCATGTGAAGCTAAACATGAACATCTAAGTGAGCGTGGGTGACTGGGATCTCTGAACATCCTGGAGGACACGTGTGCTCGTCCCCTGAAACACTTCCCCTCAAGTCTCGTAGCCTAACCTCTTAGTAGCCTATCAGATACGACGTTATGATAGAGTGCGTAGCCAAAAGAAGAAAATGCATCCACTGTCTATCCACTAGCCTACATTTCAAAGATAATTCACTGCCTGGGTCTAACAAAATCGCTAACTTAAATTATGAAATAAAACGAAAGGTTATGACGGGGGAATACACTATCGTGCAATACTAACTTACTTACTTACTTACTTACTTAAAGGTTAAAAAAGTGTCAGACTCAAACGAAAAGGCGTCAGGTCTCAGACCAAAAGTCATCAGACTCAGGCGAAACGGCTTCAGTCTCAGAAAAAACCTTCGGTGTTGACGGTGTTTTGTCTGAGAATGACAGAGCTTTTTCTGACGCTGTTTGGTTTGACGGCATTTTGTCTGAGAATGACAGAGATTTTTCTGAGACTGAAGCCGTTTCGCCTGAGTCTGACAACTTTTGGTCTGACACTTGAGTCTGAGATCTGAGTATGTCCTAAAATGAACACCTCTCTACTGTCTGAGATCTTGAACCTTCCTCTCCCGCAGCAGTGTTGGTGGTTCATCTCTCTGGGCTGTGCTGCCACCTTCTGGTGTAAAGGAGAAGCACATTGAAGTTATATGGCATTGTTATTCCATAGGGATAATGTGGCTATGCGCCCATAACAAGCCTGCACACCCGAATCTTCGTTCTGAGAGTTAGCTCAAAATCAAAATATAATTCCCAAAAATAAATACATAAAAAATGTAATGACCTCAATAATCATTAGCCTCATACTGCAAAATGAAATAAAGTTATTGGTAAAAACTATTCTAAAGCATTTTATCTAAACTCCTTTCTAAAGAAGAAACCAAAACAAATAGACAGTGCAACGAGTGACTATATATAGCGACTATATAACCTACAGTGCTTAGCTCAACTTTACAGTTACTGTTTAGACATATTAAAGACACAGGTAACATGACGTGGTGTTTGTACCGTTTAACTGGCGTCGAATTAGCTGCCTGAATGATCCGCATGAACAAGTAACATGGTTCCCAGGAAGTCATCTTCGACGCCCTGCTCTTCCCGCGCCGAACATCTTCTCGGAGCTCTGTCCATGACGTCACTGCAGGTCCCCGCCTGGTGGACTGCGGATAGACAGAGTCCTGGTCCGAATCCGCTCAAGGTTTTCACCAGGTTTTCGAGCGTCGTGCGTGTTTTCGCCTTGCTTTAGAGAAAACCCCCCGTAGCGAGTGCTAAGTCTTTGCCCAGGTCTCAGTCACCTGGGAGTGATACAGGCAGGCTACGGACGCTTCCGTGCACGGAGAGGCATTATGAAGATCTAGACTGCAAGCGCGCCGACAAGACGGAAACTATAGTGTGTAGCAGTTATCATTAGTTCGTCTGGGTGGTGTCTGTCTATCATGCAACACTTAAAGCTATGGAGATCTCTGTTTCTGATGACCGTCTTGTACCAGCTTGGGATGTCGGGCAAATACGGTAAGACGAAGCTAGGCGTCGGGAGAGCATGTTGTTGTGATGGGGAGCGATGGAGGACGCAGTCAGACTGGACATGGAAGGAGAGAAGCAACAGAACAGAGGCAGACTAGGAGCAACAGAATGAGACAACAGAGTGATAGAGGGAGAAATGGAGGCTGTGTAGAGGGTGAGACTGTAGGTGAGACTGACGGAGCAGAGGTAGAGGAAGGAGAAGCGGGAAAGGGGCGAGGGAAGGGTGGATGGAGGGAGGGAGAGGGACTATCAGAGGAGGAAGAGGAGTCAGACGGAGAGATGGAGGTAGAGGGGGAGGGATAGTAGGAGTCAGACGGAGAGGTAGAGGAGGAGCAGCCATGCTGAAAGCAGGGAATACATGCTCATCTGCATGGCTTCAGTGCCTTATGATGACTGTCGCTTACAGTAGGCCTAAAATAGATTTGGGGATTTATGATTGAGATGAACTGTAACCCCCTTATTGCTGTAGCTCCCAGCCGCAACAATTCCTGTACTGGCTTAATGAATTATTCAATCAT
This sequence comes from Thaleichthys pacificus, assembly GCA_023658055.1. NCBI lineage: Eukaryota > Metazoa > Chordata > Actinopteri > Osmeriformes > Osmeridae > Thaleichthys > Thaleichthys pacificus. The sequence goes on from CM042867.1 coordinate 3,149,964, forward strand.
GTACTACTTTTTCACAATAAGTATGACATGTCTCTGTACTTACTGTAGGTCGCTCTGGATAAGAGCGTCTGCTAAATGACTACATGTAAATGTGACCATCACAGTAATAGGTACATGTTATTCTACTTAACAGTGACATAAAAACAGGCTCCAGGGTTGTTTCTATAGCCAACAACACTTTGTATAATTGCCTGCTTTATGTTTTTGTGGATCAGTAATATTTGTATGTGGAACCTGCGTCTGTGGCGGGTCATGGGGCTATCCTTAGCCTGGCGTCTAATCAATCTCCATCCATTAAACCTGTCTGTCACAACATCCAACCGCCCGCCCCACATCACCCCCCCCCCCCCCCCACGTCACCCGCCCCACATCACCCCCCCCCCCCCCACATCACCCCCCCACCCCCCCCCACGTCACCCCCGCCCCACATCACCCCCCCCCCCCACATCACCCCCCCACTCACCCCCCCCCCACATCACCCCCCCACCCACATCACCACCCCCCCACATCACCCCCCCCCCCCATCCCCCCCCCCCCCCCACCCACATCACCCCCCCCCCATCACCCCCCCCCCCACATCACCCCCTCCCCCCGTCACCCCCCCACATCTACGCTGTTTACCTCACAATGTAAATTTGTATGGCTCGCACCACATCACTCCACTCCCTGGCAACTGAGGGCTTGCGCCTCATCATAACTGTTGCTATGGCTTCCTGTTGTCTATGGAGAGGAAGGGTTAGGGTCCACATTAGTCATGTGTCGTATTCACACACACACACGGGTCGTGTGACCCATGAGAGTGAGTCTGTTACCTTTTGTGTTTGCTTGTACCTTCATATGCTTGTGTGTCCGAATGCTTCTGCAAGGTGAACAGAAATGTATGTGTGTGTGTGTCTGTGTGTGTCTGTGTGCCTTCAGTTCGAGGTGTGACTCATAGCCAGTCCTTTCATCCTGTCACTCATCCATAGGTAGACAATGGGGACTGAAGTGTGTGTGGGCAGACACGCTCCCATTGTTCTGTAACAACTGTAGCTTGTTTGCATCTTCATGAGATGAGAGACACTCCTCACTAAATGTACTTCTGCCCTCCATCTCTCTCTCCATCTCTCTCTCCATCTCTCTCTCCGTCTCTTTCTCCGTCTCTCTCTCCATCTCTCTCTCCATCTCTCTCCATCTCTCTCTCCGTCTCTCTCTCCATCCCTCCCCTCCATCTCTCCATCCCTCCTCTCCATCTCTCCATCCCTCCCCTCCATCATTCCATTCATCTGTTCTGTACTCCTTACTTGTCTTGCTTGTTGTCTCTCCATACCTCCTACCTCCTCTATCTGTAATACACCATCAGTCACAGAGACACTGAGTTGATTGATAAGATTCCAAACGCAGATATAATACGTGTCAGTCAATGTCCTCCAAGGGCCTGGGGATGCACAGACAGACAGGCAGATACACAGAGAGACAGACAGAAAGAGAGACAGACAGACAGACAGACAGAAAGAGAGACAGGCAGACAGACAAATAAACAGAGAGACTGACAGACAGAAAGAGAGACAGACAGACAGACAGACAGATAAACAGACAGACTGACAGACAGGCAGATAAACAGACAGACTGACAGACAGAAAAAGAGACAGGCAGACAGGTAGACAGAGGGACAGACAGAGGTGGTTAGACAGATGGATAGTCAGGCAGGCAGACAGATAGGAAAGACAGGTAGGTCGATCGACAATCAGATAGGTAGGAAGTGAGGCAGGTACAGTATTGACAGCTAGACTTTGGGTGTTAGTTACTGCGTGTGTGTCGGAGGCCAGTTCCTGCACTACCCAAGGCTGTTTCAATGGCCTTGTTTCCTTATCGTTGTTTTCCCTGCTGTGCTGACCCTGGCATGGGTCCCACCCTGACCTTACCACACCTGCTCCACCACCCACCCCCACCCCCCTGGCTCCAGGCCCTGGCCTCCCCCTGCTGGGAACGTCAAACAGGACGGTGCTGCAAACCTTCTAACACAACCCCTAATGTGATCACAACCATGTGACTCTCCAGACAAATGTTCTCTGCTTGGAACATGGTTTTGAATCCAACCAATAGTAGTCAGCTGTTATCTGTTGGAGCTGTTGAGTGTTGGCAGTAGATATTGTAGAGACGTTACTAAACCAACTAATTCTGTTCCAGAACAGCACCAAATGGTACAGAGAGACCTGTTGGGCTTGTGTTGTTTGACCAGCTGTGCCTCATACACCCCCTCACTTCACTCACACCTGTCTCTCCCCTCCTACTCTCCCTCTCTCCCTCTCTCTCTCCTTCTCTCTCTCTCTCTCTCTCTCTCTCTCTCTCTCTCTCTCTCTCTCTCTCTCTCTCTCTCTCTCTCTCTCGCTTTCTCTCTCGCTCTCTCTCTCTCTCGCTCTCTCTCTATCCCTCTCTCTCTCTCTCTCTCTCTCTCTCTCTCTCTCTCTCTCTCTCTCTCTCTCGCTCTCTCTCTATCCCTCTCTCTCTCTCTCTCTCTCTCTCTCTCTCTCTCTCTCTCTCTCTCTCTCTCTCTCTCTCTCTCTCTCTCTCTCTCCAGGTTGTCTCTTTGAGAGGAGGCTGTGTACCAGAGAGCAGTTCTGCTCAGATGGTGAGTATGTCTGCAGCGGAGGTGGAGAACATGTACAAGCACACAAAGTGAACCAGTGGCCTTGCTTGTCTCTCTTTTATACACCAACAAACACACACTTGCAAACACACACACACACACACTTGCAAACACGTACACAACACTGCCTGTCAGGATGAAACAGCGGTTGAATTATTTACTTGTTGTGTAGGAGGTAGAAGGGAGAGAGTGAGGGAGGAAGGAGAGAGTGAGGGAGGAAGGAGAGAGTGAGGGAGGAAGGGAGAGAGTGAGGGAGGGAGGAAGGGAGAGAGGCCAGGGGTGGAGGACTGGGGGTGAGAACCTTTGCTGGTGATGTCACACCTCATCCGAGGCTGTGTCCAATCATTATCTACGTAGAGGTTAGAAACAACATGTTTCACACTGATGTTCAAAAACACGAGCACTCACACACACACACACACACACACAGCTCTCTCTGTCACCTGCTACTCTCCCCTCTGCCTTATCTAAGCCCCTCCCCAACATCAGCGTCTCCCCGGCAACGATGACATCACCGGGCCAATGGCAGCTGGTCTACTCCCCCCACAATCACTCCGATGAGTCACTTACACGCTTACGCAGTTCCCTATCTCTTACGTACACACACACGTACACACACACGCACCACAGCAAGATACTCTTTTTCTATCTCCTTTTCTTTTTTTCATATCGCTTGTTTCATATGATTTTCTCATCATTCCCCGGCTCTAAACTCCAGCCAGCCCTAGCTTTAATATCAGAAGCAATCACAGACAGGAGAGGAGAAGGGTTAGGACAGGAAAGGACAGGACAGGAGAAGAGAGGAGAAGAGAGGAGAGGAGAAGAGAGGAGAGGAGAAGGATTAGGACAGGAAAGGAGAGGACAGGAGAAGAGAGGAGAAGAGAGGAGAGGAGAAGAGAGGAGAAGGATTAGGACAGGAAAGGAGAGGACAGGAGAAGAGAGGAGAAGGATTAGGACAGGAAAGGAGAGGAGAAGAGAAGAGAGGAGAGGAGAGAAGTGAGGGGAGGAGAGGAGAGAAGAGAGGAGAAGAGAGGCGAGGAGAAGAGAAGAGAGGAGAAGAGAGAAGAGAAGTGAGGGGAGGAGAGGAGAAGAGAAGTGAGGGGAGGAGAGGAGACGGAGAAGAAAGGAGAGGAGAGGAGAAGAGAAGTGAGGGAGGAGAGGAGAAGAGAAGTGAGGGAGGAGAGGAGAAGAAAGGAGAGGAGAGAGAGAAGAGAAGTGAGGGGAGGAGAGGAGAGGAGAGGAGAAGAAAGGAGAGGAGAGGAAGAAGAAAGGAGAGGAGAATAGAAGAGAGGCTAGGCTGGTTTCGCTGCAGGTCCTATCCCTCTACAGACTGATGATACATGTTTCTTTTTATAACCTCTCCTCTCCAGCTCTCTCACACAGCTCAAGCTCATTGAGAGTGGGCAGAGGGCCCAGGAAGATGACTATGTGTTTGGGTGGAATGATGATTAGGAATGCACCAATGCTTGACTGTGTTCGATCACATGAAGGCGGATAGAATCAATATGCGGTGTGAATAGGGAGCGTGTGTGTGGGAGCCTTAGAATCTGTCTCTTTATAGACTGTATGTAGAATGCTGTATTTATAGCTTAGGGTGGTCAACCTGTTGTCGATCCGCCCGTTGTTCATTTTCTTCCAGCTTCCTGTCTAGTCACACAGCTGAAGAACGACAGTAACAACACACACACACATTTTGTGTCTAGCTATCTTCGCGGGGACTGACAATTCAGTCCCATTCAACTGTTTTCTCCAACCCCTAGCCCAAACCCGTTGATGTAATTCAGTTGTGATACCAGAAAAGTATAAATAACCATAGCAGTAGCATTCAAAATCACAGCTTTGTTTATTTTTTCTTCTGTGTGTGTGTTGTGTTTGTGTGTGTGGTGTGTTGTTTTCAGATGGGCTGTTTGGGCAGTGCCACAGCTCTAAACAGGACCAGGTTCAGTACCAGGTTTCTGTTCCGGTCCTGAAGAGGATGCAGGAGGTTCTTAAGCAGCTCATGCTACAAGGTGAGCTAGCATGCTAGCACGCTAACATATAAAACCCAATACAATGACGCTACAAGGTGAGCTAGCATGCTAACATATAAAACCCAATACAATGACGCTACAAGGTGAGCTAGCATGCCAATGTATTGACCCAAAGATGCCTCAGGGCTACGTGCTACGATGGTAATATGCTAACTTGTGCTTAGAGACACAATGTTTAATGTGTGTGTGTGTGTGTGTAGGTCTCTCCTGGCAGGATGACATTACCCAGTACATTGTAGCCAAAGAGCTGAGTCGAGTCCCCCATACCCCACGCTCCCCCAAGGCCCCCTCCTCCTCTTCCTCCTCATCCTCTTCCTCCTCCTCACAGTAAGTCACCACGGACTTCCTTTTCACACTCAAAGGCCTTTTTCCTAGTGAGAATTGAGAGCTTATCCTTAAATCCTCCTCAATGAAAAACTAGCTGATGTGTAAGACACCCACGCAACTGTTTGATGTTTGACTTCAGAAGACGTTTTTGTTGCGCTGTGCTGCGGTATGCTGAAAAACTGGGCTGGAATACTGCTTTTGTTGCACTGGAGTTATGATATTATTGTTGCTGCACAGTGCATGGTAGCTGAGGTGTTGCCTTCTGCACTCTGCCTGGTAAAGAGTATTCAAACCGTTCCTGCACCAAAACACTGTGCACCAAATCATGATGCCCTTCTGATCCTTGATTTTTTTTTAATGTAACTTCTAAATGGATGATTTCCCCGCATGTTGCTTCGGATGAAAGCACCTGCTGAATGGATACATGTAGATACATTGTCTGTGTGTCCTCAGTCTCCCAGCGAGCATGACAGTGCCTCTGTGTCATGTCCAGGTCCAGACAGACCCCCTCTAAAGGAGCCCCTCATCCCAGCTCCAAGTCGGGGCCCTCTCCCCCAGACGACTACATGGACTATATGATCGTAGACCCCCCCCAGTCCGCCCTCCGCATGCAGACCTCCCCCATGGATCCCTACGCCTACCACCAGGTACATGCCTCGTCTCTCCCCTGGGACGCAGGCGCCCACCGCTCGATGGATACACTCATTCGCTGAATGGTTGGTGAATTATGTTGGCTCTTTGGATGATTGACACAGACTGTTGTCTATATTACAGCACAGATACCAGGATGACCTTGAGAGATCCCTTCATCCCATTGAAGGAGGGGCTTATCCCCGCCCACCCTCCAGGTCCCAGGCCAATCAGAGGGAGAGGGACCGCCAGGTCCTTCAGGACGTCATCTCTCTCTACCTGGCCTCCTCCCCTGACCCTGGCCAGTCATCCTACCACCAGCAGGGGGCGGCTGGGCCCTACTACCAGGACCTGGAGGTGGATCTTCCAGGAGCCTATCTGGAGGACTATTTAGCCCAGGCCCAAGCCCAGGCTCAAGCCCAGGCTCAAGCCCAGGCTCAAGCCCAGGCTCAAGCCCAGGCCCAAGCCCAGGCTCAAGTCCAGGCCCAGGCTCAAGCCCAGGCCCAGGCTGCCTCTGCCAAGCAGCACAGGAAGAAGGTTTCCCAGGATTACAGCTCCCTGTCTGGGCTAGATGGTGAGTAGACCCCCAGTGAGTCTCTGTCCTGTAGAGATAAGAGAGCTGTAAGCTCACTGATGATGTGCTCACCCCTTTGTGTGTGTGTGTGTGTGTGTGCAGACGGCCTGCTACAGAGGATGTGGGTGGTGCTGGAGAGGTATGGAGTTGACCCCAGAGACCTGAGCCCCCAGCAGCTGTACAGACTGGCCGTGATTCTGCAACTCCTGCAGGCAGAGGAGCTGGACAAGACAGGTAGACAGGGTCAGGGGTCAGCGTTGGCTTAAAACTGAGCTGATATTCATTACAAGATTGTTTATTTATTTTCAGGATCCGGTCCTCTGGAGAAAGAGCTGGTCACACTGAAGGAGGTACACACACACACACACACACACACACACACACTGGATGCTGACATGCTGTTTCACACATCTTACTGGTCAATTCTTTAACCACGTGTCATCATGTCATCAGACCCAGGTGGTGAAGACCAGTGACAAAGCGCCCAGCAAGCCGGAGATCCCCCCAGCCCCCCCAGCTCCTGCCCCCGCCTCCTCTGCCCCGCAGCCAGCAGTCCCCCCCAGCCTGCCCCCGGCCCCCCTGCCCCCCCAGGACCCCCTGGGGACAGGGAAGGACAGGCCCTCAGGAGACGCTGTCACCGTCCTGCCACCAGGGGGGGCCGGAGAGGAGTACGGCTACATTGTGACCAACCAGAGGTCAGAACCCCCCTCTCTCTTCCTCTCTCTTCTTCACCCCCCTCCCTCCCTCTTCCTCTCTCTCCTCTCCCCCCCTCCCCCCCTCTCTCTCCATGGAGATACATCAGTGTCGGTGCAGATTTTGCTGATTGGTTTCTGCCAAGTTGACATTGTTGTTGACGATGTTGTGTTGATGATGTTGTTGATGGTGTTGTTGTTGATGATGTTGTTGATGTTGTTGCAGTCCTCTGAGTCTGTATGATGGGGTCAAACTTCTGGAGCTTCTGGCTGAGAGAATCCACCTGACCACCAGCAGCTTCATCAACATCAGGTACCACTGCTGCTGTCATTCAGTGTGTGTGTATGTGTGTGAGTATACAGGTGTGAGTGTGTGTGTGTATGTGTGTAATCTGTCTCTGTGTTCCAGTGTTGTAGGTCCGGCCCTGACCTTTCGGATTCGTCAGAACGCTCAGAACTTGAGTGCAGCGGACGTCGCTGAGAAGGCTGGTGAGACGCACACACACACACACACACACACTTACCTGCATTCACACACACACACACACACATTCACACACCTGCATTCATACACACTCATACACATTTACACACAAACGCGCAACTGTTTAGCCACACATACACACTTGTTTGCACACACACAGACACACCCACCCACACATGTACACACACCCCTGTACACTCTGGCACACACACAGAGGCTAGGTGTTTGTCAGAGCCTGAAGTGTGTGTTTGTCAGCCCCCCTGTTGAGTCTGTAGGTCACTCTGTCAGGGGCGGCAGACCCCCCTTCCCCCCTTCATCATGCTCTCCTGTCACCATGGTGACGACAGCTCGAAGCCTCCAGCAGAAACTCAATTTTTTTATTCATCTGAAGCGTTTTATATGTTTCTTTTGTTTCCTCAGTGTCTGAAAAAACCTTCCTGGAGTCAGAGACTAGCCTGAAGATTATCCAGACTGGTGTTGGAGAGGTAACCCTAACCTCAACACACACACACACACACACGTACACACACACAAACACATACGCACACACACACTTCGCAGTAGCATTAGCTCCCAGCTGCCTCTCTGTCTCTCAGGCTTCTGCTAAGGAAGATTTCTCGATCTCTCGTCATGGCGACTGCACATTACACTGAGCATTCTCCTGTTGCCATGACAGCCCTCCCCCATTGAGCCTTCCAGACACCATGGCAACCTCTTTTATTTTCTCTCCCTCTCTCTCCCTCTCTCCTCTCTCCCTCTCTCTCCTCTCTCTCCTCTCTCTCTCTCTCTCTCTCTCTCTCTCCCTCTCTCCCTCTCTCTCTCTCTATGAGTGGTTTTCTGCAGAGTAATTAACCCATCTCTACAAGGGGGCTCTTTCTAATTGTTTCCATGCCGATGTGTCTGGGTGAACATGAGAGCATTGCCAGGGTAATTAGTAGATGGGGATGGTGTTTACATCCTCCTTGTTTACACAAACACATGGGGGAGAGAGAGAGAGAGGGAGGAGAGGGAGGGAGGGAGGGAGGGAGGGAGGGAGGGAGGGAGGGAGGGAGTGAGGAGAGAGGAGAGAGGAGAGAGAGAGAGAGAGGAAGTGAGGGAGGAGAGAGAGGAGAGAGAGAGGGAGGGAGGGAGGGAGGAGAGGGAGGGAGGGAGAGAGAGGGAGGGAGGGAGGGAGGGAGGGAGGGAGAGAGGAGAGAGAGAGGGAGAGAGGGAGGAGGGAGGAGGGAGGGAGGAGGAGCGGGCAGATAGGGAGAAGGGAGGGAGGAGGAGCGGGCAGATAGGGAGAAGGGAGGGATGCGGAGCAGAACAGTTGAGCAGGCTCCATAAGCAGACCCCTGTGTCCTCCCCCCCCTCTACCCCACCAGAGGAGTGATGCTCGGGGGTTGCCCCAGGCTACGCCGGTGCGTGAGGGCTCCAGCAGCGTGGTGTTGACCCTGGTCGCCATGGCGTGCGTGGTAGGAGTCTTGGTGGTGGCGATGGCCGTCGCCTGCCTCAGACACCACACCCAGCAGCTGGCCAATGGGAAGCTGGGCCTGGGGCCCGAGGGCGGGGCCGAGACACACTTTGACTACCAGGTAGGAGGGGCCAGACCTGGACTGTACTGGGCTGTGATTGGTCAGGATCCCAGCCTTACCTGTTGTTGGGTTAACTTCAACCATCTCTCTTATCGCCATCACTGACTTGTGTGTGTGCATGTGTGTGGTATGTGTGTGTACATGTGTGTGTGTCCTCAGGAGTTGTGTCGGCAACACATGGCTGCCAAGTCATCTGTGAGCCGCGGGGAGACGGGGTCGGTGGCGGGGGTGGGGGCGGGGGGTGGGGGCGGGGGGCCGGAGGGGCACGGACACCTCCAGGGTCAGCAGCGTGTCGTCTCAGTTCAGCGACGGGCCCCAGCACAGCCCCTCCTCCCATAGCTCCACCCCCTCCTGGAGCGAGGAGCCCGCCCAGTCCAACATGGACATCTCCACCGGTCACATGATCCTGGTGAGTTGGGTCACGTGACCCCGGGAAACACACCTCCCTCTTCCCCAGACGATTCCCACTGTGGCTATGTCAATAATGTCTCTACGGTAGCGAGCGCATGTCTCCGTGGTGACGAAGCGGTGTCTCCGTGGTAACAGGCGTACATGGAGGACCACTTGAAGAACAAGGACCGCCTGCAGAAGGAGTGGGAGGCCCTGTGCTCCTACCAGGCCGAGCCCAGCGCCGTCTCCCTGGCTCACAGCCTGGAGAACATGGACAAGAACCGCAACCATGACTTTGTTCCCTGTGAGTCTTCCTCACTCTCTCTCTCTCTCCTTCTGACTCTGTCCCTTCCTCTCTTTCCCTTCTCCCCTCTCTCTCCCCCTCCGCCCTTCTCTACTCTCCCTCTACCCGCCTCTCTGTCCATCTTCCCCCTCTTTCTCTCCTCCTCCACCCTGTCTTCACCTATGTCTCTTACTTCTGTCCCCCCCCACATTCTCTCCCCAGGGGCTCGTATTGGCCCAGCAATGTGCTACAGCATATGATGTGTTTCCATAGTGAAGGTTGTATGATATCAGTGTCTTAGTGACTGAGATGAGCTGTAGTGTTATCAGTGTAGAATTGACTGTTGATCGTGTGTTCCAGACGACCACTCGCGGGTGAAACTGAAGGTGGACCAGAACTCGACTAAGGAGGACTACATCAACGCCAGCACCATTGTAAGGCCTCACACTCACACACCCTTAGAAATACTCCCTGTTGCCATGGAAACTGTCGCCACGTCTCCCCATGGTGCCGGCTTTCTGATTGGCTGCTTGCCTCTGATGTCATGTGTTGACAGTGACGGCCCCTCTCTCTCCCCAGATCGACCACGACCCTCGCCTGCCCGCCTACATCGCCACTCAGGGACCGCAGGCTCACACCATCCCGGACTTCTGGCAGGTCAGAGGGCGAGCGTGCAGCACACAGCATGCAGCACACAGCATGCAGCACACAGCATGCAGCACACAGCACACAGCATGCAGCACACAGCGTGCAGCACACAGCACACAGCATGCAGCACACAGTGTGCAGCACACAGCGTGCAGCACACAGCATGCAGCACACAGCACACAGCATGCAGCACACAGCACGCAGCACACAGTGTGCAGCACACAGCACACAGCATGCAGCACACAGCATGCAGCACACAGTGTGCAGCACACAGCACGCAGCACACAGCACACAGTGTGCAGCACACAGCATGCAGCACACAGCATGCAGCACACAGCACACAGCATGCAGCACACAGCACGCAGCACACAGTGTGCAGCACACAGCGTGCAGCACACAGCATGCAGCACACAGCACACAGTGTGCAGCACACAGCATGCAGCACACAGCACACAGCACACAGTGTGCAGCACACAGCATGCAGCACACAGCATGCAGTGTGCAGCACACAGCATGCAGCACACAGCATGCAGCACACAGCACACAGCATGCAGCACACAGCACGCAGCACACAGTGTGCAGCACACAGCACACAGCATGCAGCACGCAGCACACAGCACACAGCACACAGCGTGCAGCACACAGCACACAGCACACAGTGTGCAGCACACAGCATGCAGCACACAGCACACAGTGTGCAGCACACAGCGTGCAGCACACAGCATGCAGCACACAGTGTGCAGCACACAGCATGCAGCACACAGCACACAGTGTGCAGCACACAGCGTGCAGCACACAGCATGCAGCACACAGCACACAGCACACAGCGTGCAGCACACAGCACACAGCACACAGTGTGCAGCACACAGCATGCAGCACACAGCACACAGCGTGCAGCACACAGCATGCAGCACACAGCGTGCAGCACACAGCGTGCAGCACACAGCATGCAGCATGATGATGAGGATCAGTAGGATGATCAGTAGGATGAGGATGATAATGTTGATGATGAGGATTTTGATGATGAAGATAATGATGTTGACGATGAAGATGAGGAGGATAATGTTGATGATGAGGATTAAGATTATGATGACGATGATTATGATGATGATGGTGATGTTGATGATGATAATGGTGGTGATGATGATGGGGTGGTGGTGATGGTAATGGTGATGTTGTTGATGCATGTGTAGATGGTGTGGGAGAATGGTTGTACGGTGATCGTGATGATGACTGCTCTGGTGGAGGATGGAGAGAAACAGTGTGAGCGCTACTGGCCTGACGAAGGCTCCTCCCTCTACCACATCTATGAGGTCAGTAACTAACCCCTAACCCCTCACCCCTAACCACATCTATGAGGTCAGTAACTAACCCCTCACCCCTAACCCCTCACCCCTAACCACATCTATGAGGTCAGTAACTAACCCCTCACCCCTAACCCCTCACCCCTAACCCCTCACCCCTAACCACATCTATGAGGTCAGTAACTAACCCCTCACCCCTAACCACATCTATGAGGTCAGTAACTAACCCCTCACCCCTAACCACATCTATGAGGTCAGTAACTAACCCCTCACCCCTAACCACATCTATGAGGTCAGTAACTAACCCCTCACCCCTAACCACATCTATGAGGTCAGTAACTAACCCCTCACCCCTAACCACATCTATGAGGTCAGTTACTAACCCCTCACCCCTAACCACATCTATGAGGTCAGTAACTAACCCCTCACCCCTAACCCTGACCTCCAATATCTCTTAATACCCATAACCCTGGACCCTAACCCTGTCCCTGTACCCTGGTCCAAACCTCAGTCTAGAACACATCTCTTAATAACACGAAGCCGTACCTTGTACCCTAACTATAATTATAACTCCCAGCATCTAACTTCTATTCAGCTGTAAACTAGGAATGTCTGGTCGTGTCCACACCCTGTCCTTACCAACCGTCCGACCCTGTCCACACCCTGTCCTTACCAACCGTCCGACCCTGTCCACACCCTGTCCTTACCAACCGTCTGACCCTGTCCACACCCTGTCCTTACCAACCGTCTGACCCTGTCCACACCCTGTCCTTACAAACCGTCTGACCCTGTCCACACCCTGTCCTTACCAACCGTCTGACCCTGTCCACACCCTGTCCTTACCAACCGTCTGACCCTGTACACACCCTGTCCTTACCAACCGTCTGACCCTGTCCACACCCTGTCCTTATCAACCGTCTGACCCTGTCCACACCCTGTCCTTACCAACCCGACAGTCCCTGTCCCTCCTAACCATCCGACCTTGACCTCGTCTCTCAGGTGAACCTGGTGTCGGAGCACATCTGGTGTAAGGACTTCCTGGTGCGTAGTTTCTACCTGAAGAACGTGCAGACCCAGGAGACCAGAACGCTGACCCAGTTCCACCTGCTCAGCTGGCCTGCCAGTGGCATCCCCACCTCCACCCGCCCCCTGCTGGACTTCCGCAGGTACTGCAGGCACACTGACACCCCTGGGGGCAGCCTGGTCCTCTCTGTCGCTCATCGCTGGTCTCTCTCCCCTCCCTCTTTTTCTCTCCCTGATCTCTCTAGGCTGTGTCTCTCGCCTTCCTCCCTGTTTCTCTCCCTGGTCTCTCTACCTCTCTGTGTAGAGGGCTCCAGGGTGTTCTAGAGGGCTTGTGCGCCCCCCTGACTGCCTCCCTCCCTTCCTTCCCCTCCCTCCTACTCTGTCGGGATCGTGGGGGACCGTGGGGGTCAAAGGGTTCGTACATCTCCCAGTGTCATTTTTGTGATTTGCAGCTAGTAGTCTGGGTCCAGTTGCATAGTCACAAAAATGATTATTGGCAGGTGTGACTGCAGCAGGAACAGCACAGCACGGACTAGCTCTCGCCTCTTCTTCTCCTCTCCTTTTCCTCCCCCCCTCCCCCAACTCCCCCTTTCTCCCTTCCTCAGAGGGGGTTGTCTGGGCCTCTACACACAGGCACTGTCACACCCCCATGCTAGCTGCAGCTCAGCTAGCGTCCATTGTGTAATGTTTTTTTGCTTTCTCTGTCTCCTCTTCTCCTTCCTCATTCGGACCCTTCTCTCCATCTCCTCTCACCTCCTCCTCTCCTCCTCTTCCTCCCCTCCTGTGCAGGAAGGTGAATAAGTGCTACCGTGGTCGCTCCTGTCCCATCATTGTCCACTGCAGGTAAGCCCCTCCCCTCAGGTTTCCATGGGAACGACAACTTCCTGCTCACCCTGCGTCTCTCTCTCTCGCCTGTGAGAGCAGACCCACTCTCTGAAATCTTTTCCAAGTAACTATGGTTACTTGGGTCTGGCCAGACTGTGGTGGTGGGGGGGGGTAGCTTATTGAATACACCGTGCCAGACAAAAGCAGTCAAGCACAGATGGGCGATTGGGATGATTCCAAATAGTGCTTTGACGGTCAGCTGTGCCTGTCAGGAATATGTCTGGTTTGTCCAGTTGTCCAGAGCACCATCTGATGGGAGACGCTCTCTGTGTGTTCTCTGTCTGTTCCACAGCGACGGCACTGGCAGAACTGGAACCTACATCCTGATAGATATGGTCCTGAACCGCATGGCCAAAGGTGAGAAAGAGAGGAGATCTCGTGGAAATGTTCCACGAGTTCCACGGCAATTTTATCTTCGGGTGATGAAACAGTTTTCACCTTACTTCATTTTTATAAAAACATTTTACTATGGACACAACAACCAACCTTTATGGTTTAAGCAGCAAACTGGTTTCAAAAATTGAGTATGATTTTGTAGGCATTGATTGTGTGGCATTGAAGTGGACAGTTGGTAGGCATTGACATAGGGAGTGTATAAGTGGTTATGTGGTGACCTAGAGGTGCTATAACCTGTGGATGTGTGGTGACATAGAGGTGCTATGACCTGTGGATGTGTGGTGACATAGAGGTGCTATAACCTGTGGTTGTGTGGTGACATAGAGGTGCTATAACCTGTGGTTGTTTGGTGACATAGAGGTGCTATAACCTGTGGTTGTGTGGTGACATACAGGTGCTATAACCTGTGGTTGTGTGGTGACAGAGGTGCTATAACCTGTGGTTGTGTGGTGACATAGAGGTGCTATAACCTGTGGTTATGTGGTGACATAGAGGTGCTATAACCTGTGGTTGTGTGGTGACATAGAGGTGCTATAACCTGTGGTTGTGTGGTGACATAGAGGTGCTATAACCTGTGGTTGTGTGCATGTGTGTTGGCGTGTCCTCAGGGGTAAAGGAGATTGACATCGCTGCAACACTGGAGCACATTAGAGACCAGAGGCCCAGTCTGGTGCACACCAAGGTACCATCTCTACCATGCTGTATCTGGGATTACGTGTGTGTGTGTATGCGTGAGTCTTTTGTGTAGGTGTGTATGTCTGTGTGTGCATGTACTGTATGTTGGGTGTGTCATTCATGTGTATTGATGTGTGTGTGTGTGTTGTGTGTATATACAATGTGTGTGTGTGTGTAACAGCCGTCTCCTCCTGTGTCTCCAGGACCAGTTTGAGTTTGCCCTGACAGCCGTAGCTGAGGAGGTCAACGCCATCCTGAAGGCCCTGCCTCAGTAGAGACCTGCAGCTCCCTCTCTGACCACCCCTACACACACAACCACCCTACACACACACACACACCTTACACACACAACCCCTCCTTCACAACACTCTGACTAGGCTATAACCCACCCTACACCTCCCCTAGACCCCCTACCTTCCCTACACCTCCCCATACACCCCATACACCCCCTACCTTCCCTATACCTCCCTACACCTTCCCTACACCCCCTACCTCCCCTACACCTCCTACCTTCCCTATACCTCCCTACACCTTCCCTACACCCCCTACCTCCCCTACACCTCCTACCTTCCCTATACCTCCCTACGCACCCCTACACCCCCCTACCTCCCCCTCCAGACCAGCTGTCCTGTCTGACTAGAGGCAAGTGAAGGATAGGCTTCAGGGCACACAGCAGGTTAATGTGACCCAGGGATGATGCTGGATGAGGGCCAGAGTGGATGAGGCTACGCGTGTCAGGGGGCGAGTGGCGGCCTCAAGACTCTTAACATGATTGTCTTTGCTTCTGAGTCACACAAATTATTTTGTTACGTACCGTTAAGTCCAGTTGCTTTTGTACACGACGCTGTCCTCTATTTCTGTCTCTCTCTCATGCTCTCTATCTGACACGCACACACACTACTTCAATTGAGTTCAGATGTTGGTGTCTTCTGTGTAAACCTGTGTGGTTACTGTAAATAATGATCTTGTTGATCTGTGTTTATTCATGTAGCAAACACATAGAAAATATCTATAAAAATGTATTTTTGACTTACTCTAAATAAACTGTGATGTGAAGCAACAGCAGGCAGGTGTGTGTAAGTGTGTGTGTGTATGTGTGTGTGTATGTGTGTGTGAGTGAAACCTGTTACTTTCAGACCATCTAGTCAGTTACGTAATCTGGTTCCCAGTACACAGGCTGCATTTGCGGGTGTCGAGCACTAGATGGTGCTAAGGACGGTTTACAGTTACAGCTTTAATGGCCAAATAAAAGCTCTCAACAGCAATAATATAAATACTGTACTAGTGAAGCAAATTGGCTTCCACTTCCAAACATCCACTTTCTCAAACACCACAGCGCATGACAAGGCTACTATCTACAATGTGCTATTCTGAATCTCCTACGCTACATATCTGCAGCCCTAACACACACACGCCTACAATAAACAGATGTCAAAGTGTGTGTGAGGATTCACGTTTCCCAGGACACGCATGTATAAATCGTAAGTCACGAGGTTGGATTTAATGGAGATGAGTTGCTTTTAAAACACAAAGAATCCAGTCTTTCTTTCAGCTATTTACACACTCACACACACATCGGTACATACATCGGTATTGTCAGTTTGAGATTATTTTTCAAATAAAACTTTGAAAGTGACGATCAGCTGCAGGCAAGCCAGGCAGAGAGACAAGTGCTTCGTGGTGTTTGAGACCTGTTGGAGCAGAGGGACATGGAGGCAGGGTTACGTTGAACACCTCTAACATCTGACGCTCTACATCTTAACACCATCCACATCTGACCATCTGCATCTGGGGCAGGCTAGGCTAGGCTAGAGTAGGGTAGGGTAGAAAGGGTTCTATAGAACTACAGACAGTTCTACGTGTTCACTAACAGGTGTTCTACAGGGTGTGAGGGGTGTTCTGGAGGTGCACTACAGAGGTTCTAAGGATTGTCTAGGGAGGTTCTAAGGGGTTTTCAGAGTAACGCTGGTGCTTGAAGTTCACACTGGGCTTTACCTCGGGGGGCGGGGCAAGGAGCAGCAGTGGCCAATCAGCCAGTGAAGGCCTGGAAGTCTGAGTCTGAAACAGGAAGCAGGAAATGAGACAGATGGAGACACCAGAGAAGAAGAAACAACTCAATTAGAACAGAAGATGGGAAGGGGAGAAAACAACATTGTCTTGAGACCCAATTAAAACACCAAGCATCGCAATTGCACACAAACAACATAGCCAGCCTAACTATCTTTGCTAGCCTAGCCAGAGGAAAGACTGGAGAAGAGTGGGCTGGCAGACGGACTGGCAGACAGACAGACAGACAAGCAGGGAAACAGACACACAGACACCCAGGTAGACAGACAGACAAGACTAAGGAGACTGAGAGGCAAGCAGGGAGCCAGAGAGACACAGACAGACAGACAAGGTAGACAAACAGACAGACAGGTCTGATTAGGCTGGTGAAAGTATTCTAAAAAAGTGCAAATATATCAACTGTTCATTTCAGCTGTAGTTTATTTTGTTTACATTTTGTGAAGAAACATTAACATGTTGACATGCTATTTCTCAGAAAAATATGATCCCTCCCTCTCTCTCTCTCTGTCATGTCTCTCCTCTCTGTCTCTCCTCCCTCCCTCGCTCATCTCTACGTGGACCGTTGAGAGAGCTGAGACCAGGCAAACAGCAGCACACAGGGACAACATGGCTACCTCAGTCTAAGTTCACAGCTCTCATCATCAGATACATTATTGCCACTTTGAAACCACATGGCTCCTGGTTCTGGCTTTATAGTTGTCAACACAAAACATCATCTTGTCACATCAACAGAACAGTCCATGATATACATCCTCTTTTTGGACTAGGAGATGGACTGGGCAGGTTACAAATGCACTGTGGAGATGTCTAGTAAACATACACACAT
Organism: Thaleichthys pacificus; assembly: GCA_023658055.1. Lineage (NCBI taxonomy): Eukaryota > Metazoa > Chordata > Actinopteri > Osmeriformes > Osmeridae > Thaleichthys > Thaleichthys pacificus. The sequence continues at coordinate 3,167,401 of CM042867.1, forward strand.
ACACACACATACACACACACACTGATAGTGTCAATGGGGAGCTGTCCTACTATGAATTGGCACTTTCGTACTGGCAATGCAGCATTATGTACACACACACAGACACACACACACACTTAAAGGCACAAAACAAGATGACTGTATTTTCACTTTGGTAATTTTGTGCAAAGATTCGTTACTAATGAAGTTATTTTGATGACATCTAGACATGTCTGTCATTGCTGTAATTCTGTGCTTCTTTGTTTAATCTGTCAGTCAGTTGAAACCAAGACTGTTGCAGACAAGGAATCTCAATGAGCTGACTGGTTCTCGTGACCTTTAACTAGATAAGTATGACTTTGACTTTCAATACAGGGTCAGCTTTTCGCTACATTCAATACATTTTGAAGGCATTATGGCATATATATCGAATCTCTATATATTTACAGTTTACTGTGTGTTCTCTATCTAAACCTAACTGGGATAGTTCTAGTTTTCAGAAGTGATAGTTTTCAGTAGGGCAGTACGAGGAATCGTAGTATTCTCTGGACTCTTGGTCCAGACAGTCCACACGCGGAACATTCCATCCGAATACTTGAAAAGCTTCCAAAACAAACACGCCGGCCAGGCCACAGACTACACACACACACACACCACACACACACAGGTGTGTATGTAAACCTCCAGCAAATGGAGTGAAGACAGGTATTTTAGAAACACTGTTCTGAATCTCCCACCTCTGAACTACTGTCCAAAGGGGAAACTTTAGGTTGCATTGGATTGTATGAACGCTCAGGCTCTCACTCCAGCCAATAGGGAGGCGGAGTGCACATCCTGCTCTGTAGGACAGGGGGGTTACTATGGAGACTACAGACTGGGTCAAACACAATGGACCAGTGTGGGTGCGGCCTACAGGACATTAGGGCTGGGCGATATATAAAAAAAATGATATCTCAATATTGTCAAAATGTTTACGATATTCGATATATATCTTGATATGTTTGCATTTGCATTAAAATAATAAAATAACATGATTTTATTTTGCCCCCAATAGAAAACAACAAAAACAATTTAGATAGAACAGCTATTGTTACAAAGTACAAAATGTGTAGTGCAAATTTAAGCAGTTGCCATAACATGGTACTTGCAACTTGACAAAATGGACCTCACATGGAACAATTTATGCAGAGGTCCTTATGTGACAGGACAAAAAGAGAGCAAAAGAGAGTGCCTGTGCGTGTGCAATTTTAAGTATCATTTTTTTTAAATTATATTTTCGATATTCACAATATTTTCAAATTTTACATCGTCGCAGAAATTATTGCGATATTATCGCTAACATTCGATATATCGCCCAGCCCTACAGGACATCTGACCTCAGTAAGCTCAACCCTGGATACATTCATCCCCCTTAGAACGACACACACACATCAACACAACACACACATCAACACAACACACACATCAGCACAAAACACATCCACACTTCTTCTTCTTCTTCATACATCTGGTTTTAACAGACGGGTCTCCAGGGCCCTCCTGGAGGTGGTTGAGGGGGGACGTCGCGTTTGGGGACTCGTCCAGCCCTCCCCCCTCCTCCTGCCCCCCGTCCTCCATCACCCCCCCGTCCACCAGCCCGGAGGGAACGCTGTCTGCGGAGTCCCTCACCTTCCCCCCCGGCACCACTCTCGGGTTCACCCCCCCCCCTCTCCCCTCCCCCGCCTCTCCTATCACCGCCCCTCCTTTCCTCCCCTCATCGCCACCCCCCGTCCTCGCCCCTCCCCTCGGCCTCCCCGCCCCTCCCCCTGCACCTGGGTAGACAGCAGTAGCCCTCTGCTGGGCTTCCATCTCCGACAGGCTGCAGGCCAGCGCCAGCTGGAGGTCTTCATCCTCCTCCTCCTCCTCGCTGTCCTCCGGGTAGCGGAAGTAGGGCGCGGCGCTGAAGGAGCGCTGGGTGGGGGCGGGGGCCGGGGCGGTGGAGGCGGCGGGGGGGGGGCGCGGAGGCTGGCGCTCGGCGGGCGACCGGGGCGGCCGATGTTGGAGGTGTTGCCGCGGCGACGGCTGGCTGGGCTGCTGCTCTCGCTTGCTGAGCTCCAGAGCCAGAGCTAGCTCGTCCTTTACGCCTGCACACACACACACATGTATGTAGACATTTCACAGGTAGGGGACACTTTGATGGCCCACATACATTACAGTTTGGTGGACACTTCCCTTCCAAGTTTACGTTCTTTTGAGGCTTTCACAAGCCATACCTCAACATATTCAACATCGGTTTTTGTTTGTAATCTACAACACACACACCAGCCTGCATAGGATATATCCTGAGAGGGATATTTACCGTTAATCAGAACAGTCTTCAGAACCCCATCCTCCTCAATCTCTGTTCTCTCCTGGCCGTTCTCTTTGATCCTGTGGACAGCAACAGACACCATCCCATAATACCACAACAGACGCTAGACAGAGGAAAGCTCCTAGCAGACACACAGGGGAGGGGAACTGACTTCTTAGTGGTGGTGCGTTTGCCGTTGACGATGCGTGTTGACGTGGAGACAGACTTGAAGCTGGCTCCGCCCATGCTGGCCATCCCGTCCACCCCCCCCATGGACGAGGAGAAGGAAGTGAAGTCCGCTGGAGGAGAGAACTAGAGTTAGCTCACCGAGCTAAAGGGTGTTGAGAGGGAATAACCAGCATGTGCTAAGTGTGTTCTAAGCAGGTTCTGAGCATGTTCAAAGCATGTTCTTAGCAGGTTCCTCGAGTACCTCCGGAGGAGGGGAAGGAGAAGAATCGGCCAGGGCCGAGGCGGGAGGAGCCTGGGTGTCCGTGGAAACCACTGTGCATCCCTCCGAAGGGGAAGTCATCTGAGAGAGCAGAGGAGGAGATTAAACACTGGCATCGTTACACTGTTACACTTGTATACTGTTACACTTGTATACTGTTACACTGTTACACTTGTATACTGTTACACTGTTACACTGTTACACTGTACTAGGGTACATTATTCATGACATTTGGGCTAGGGGGAGGAGCTGATGGGTAGCGCAAAGCATGGGATTTGTGCGTTGTGGGGCGTAAAAAAAAGTTGCTGTTCAACTTTTTAGTGAAGCTGCGGCGCGTCAACCAATCAAAGGTTAGTATTCTACACATGGAGAAAGGAGGCCCGGTGAGACGCACCGAAGAAACTGGCGAAGGGGTCCTGACCGCCGAAGAACTCGCGGAACACTTCCTCTGGGCTGCGGAATGTGAAGGTGAACCCTTGGAAGTCCTCCGGCCCTGGAGACCCACAGGAGCCTGCGCAGAGAGACGCCACACAAACACATCCGTGACTGGTGCCGCCGCTCTGCTTCTGTGGTGGGCGTGTCTCCACAGAGGCACGCAGGCAGAGACACACAGCTGTTCCTCACCTGTGTGTGGCTTGTTTGTGCCAAAGTTGTCATACGAGTCGCGTTTCCCCTCTGTCAGACAGGGACATGACAACACCACGTTACAGACAGCGGACCACAGCCCAGCAGAGTACAGCAAACTTACAGTTAGGAGAATAGAGTGTGGAGCTGGGAGGCCTTTTCTCCAGTAAGATCAAATACAGTAGCGTACAGTTAATCAGTGTGTGAAGGAGTGAGTGAAGATCAATATGAACAATAGAGCTTGATCAGGGGTATGAGTACAGGGCTCTTTAGTTTCTCTCAGTGTAGGTCTAATGTCTAGGGTCAGTTTGGAGCCCTGTCCCTGGTAGTGAAGGATGGGATGTGAGAGGATGGGCTGGTCTCAGGTCTGTTCTTACTGCCCTGTCCCTGGTAGTGAATGATGGGATCATGTGAGAGGGTGGGCTGGTCTCGGGTCTGTTCTTACTGCCCTGTCCCTGGTAGGAAATGATGTTATGTGAGAGGACGGGCTGGTCTCAGGTCTGTTCTTACTGTCTGACAGGACTTCGTAGGCCTCAGCCAGCTCCTTGAATTTCCTCTCCGCCTCCTCCTTGTTGTCTGGGTTCTTGTCTGGGTGCCAACGCAGGGCCTGCTTCCTGTAGCTACACACACACACATACATCCACACACACATACGTACACACACACACACAAAAGTTGTTTACTGCTTAGTGCTGGTGGATATAAGTAGATGACTGTGGCATGGTGGGGTATGACAAAACCAGCCAGTCAGCAGTTAGTCAGTGCACTGGCCCACAGCATCTAAGAGTGGACACAGATCTAGATCTGCCCCCCCCCCCCCCCCCCCCCCCCTGGGGACGCTGGACATGAATCAGCTTTGCAGTCTCAGTCATTCTGACTCAGCAGTGTGCAACACACTGTCCACCTACTGTATCAGACTGATCAGCTGGGCAAGAGACAGAGAGAGAGAAGGAGGGAGAGAGAGAGAGAGAGAGAGAGAGAGAGAGAGAGAGAGAGAGAGAGAGAGAGAGAGAGAGAGAGAGAGAGAGAGAGAGAGAGAATAGAAGGATGGACATAGGGACACAGAGAAAGAGACAAGGAGAAAAAGAGGGATGGAAAAAGAGAGAAAGAGAGTTAGAGAGACAGACAGAGAGTTAGGCAGACTGTGAGACAGACAGACAGACAGACAGATAGACAGACAGACAGACAGACAGACAGACAGACAGACAGACAGATAGACAGACAGACAGATAGATAGATAGACAGATAGACAGATAGACAGATAGACAGACAGACAGACATACAGATAGACAGACAGACAGACAGACAGACAGACAGACAGACTGACTGACTGACAGATAGATAGACAGACAGACAGACAGACAGACAGACAGATAGACAGACAGACAGATAGACAGACAGACAGACTGACAGATAGATAGATAGATAGACAGACAGACAGACAGACAGACAGACTGACTGACTGACTGACAGATAGACAGACAGACAGACAGACAGACTGACTGACTGACAGACAGACAGATAGACAGACAGACAGACAGACACAGACAGACAGACAGACAGACAGACAGACAGACATACTGACAGATAGACAGATAGACAGACAGACAGACTGACAGATAGATAGACAGACAGACAGACAGACAGACAGACAGACAGACAGACATACAGACAGACAGACAGACTGACAGATAGATAGACAGACACAGACAGACAGACAGACAGACAGACAGACAGACAGATAGATAGATAGATAGACAGACTGACAGATAGACAGATAGACAGACAGACAGACAGACAGACAGACAGACAGATAGATAGACAGACTGACAGATAGACAGATAGACAGACAGACAGACAGACAGACAGACAGACAGACAGACAGACAGATAGATAGATAGATAGACAGATAGATAGATAGATAGATAGATAGATAGATAGATAGATAGATAGGGGGGCTACCACATTAATAATAGCATGGACTGATTCATAAATATTATTATATTTAGACCCTGAGTCAGTGTCTACAGAATGTTCTATGGGAGCGATCATACTCACGCCTTCTTAATGTCCTCAGGAGTGGCGGTCCTTGTCACTCCCAGAACGCCATAGTAATCCACCATGACTCCCACCACCTCCCTCACACACAGTCAGAGGGAACCCACACACACTTCCACAGGGAACAACACACACAACCTCAAGTCAGTTACATACACCACCTGTTGATAACAGTAACAATCACACACACTCAGAACCCCGTTGCACACTTCATTACATAGGTCCTAAGTTAGGACTCCTAATCATCCCACCGGGGTCTGTCTGTGAGTCACTGGGGGATTTACCGTGATCATCACGGTCATAACATGATCTTATTGACAACCATAAATTGTTAGGGACAGTGTTTGCGTGGAATATATTGTGGCAATATCCTAGAATAGGATTATAGGCTATGTTTTAACGATAGATCATTATTTGAAGTGTCTAATTAGTTCCACTGACACTTGGGTTGTAAACCAGAATAACGGCGTGGACCCGGTCCACCGGTATTCCCCTTGGGTTTTGGCCATGCGCTTTGCAACTGGACGCCGTTATTTACAGCTCGCGCTCAGTCATGGCAACTGACAGCTGCAAGAGTGGCACATGCGGCAGGGAGGGCGCGAGACACGATAGACTGGCATCCAACTAAGGCTAACAAACACTGTTTCAAATCCTAGAGAGGGACATACAGTATGAGTTACAAAATATATCCTAATATGGTATGCAAGTAGCCTTAGTCATAACACGAGCATCAATGGAATAGTAAAGTAAACGTAGGCCTATAGGATATCACCAAACCGCAACACCACGGTTCGTTGTCAAATCGCACAGTACAACGCTTTACAATAACGATGGATTATTAGGTTTGGATCATGACTATACACTATGCTACAATACCTTGTTAAGAGTGTCGCCAACTGTCCGTCCTCGCCCCTCTTAGAATAGGAATGGATTATTATGGACTGCTTCTGGAATGCGCGCTCTTCAGTCGACGAGGGTCCGCGTAATAAGCCTAACGTCCTGCCACCACCACGAAACAATATAATCCAACGGTAATAGTTTCTTATTCCCGGGCGGCCTGCCCCCGGACCATAACTTGACGAGCCCTCTCCTCTGTCTCTCTGGCCCAGCCGCCGTACACACTTTGCCCTTCTCCCGGCTCGCCGTGCGACGTCACAATCAGCTGAGTTCGCTCGAAAAAAATAGAACGTCTAGAACATACCAGCGTTTCGAAACGAAGCACCCGCCACCCCAGTCTGCCTGTTGTTCTGAGATCGGCCAGCAATGGATAAAAGTCGGAAAATCGTAGTCTAACTATAATTAGCGTTGCAGAATTCACGAGAGCGTCTAGGCCTTCCAAGGCCGAAAGAAAATAACGAGGGACGAGATATTATTACCGTCGTTTGTCTGTTTTACTGAAAATTATTTGTAGCTATGCGTTTAAACATGAATCCCCATCTGTCACTGAAAAGCGGCTATGAAATAAACAAACCCGTTTCATAATTTCATATACGACATCATTCTGGTCTTTGATGCCATCTCATGACTGGAATAAGTATAGCAGGCATAATCAAGCACGTGTAAGCATGGTCCTTTTGTTAATAAAGACAACAAAACTGGTATTTATTATGGTGTCTGAGGGTCTAAATTAAGGAATCAATGAAGCAATGAAGGTTTAAGTTTTGTTTATTGACACTGTCACAACATGACATGACAACTGGTCGCACAGCTGGACAACATTGTTGCAGGGAATTTTGTCTACTTTTCTGTAAACATCTGGAATGTTAGCTTATGTTGATCCCTTTAGTACTCCTCTCCTTCCTCATCCTCCTCTCCAACACTGTCTGTGCCCACCTCTTCGTAATCCTTCTCCAGGGCGGCCATGTCTTCTCTGGCCTCGGAGAACTCTCCCTCCTCCATGCCCTCACCCACGTACCAGTGCACGAAGGCCCGCTTGGCGTACATCAGGTCAAACTTGTGGTCCAGCCTGGCCCAGGCCTCGGCGATGGCGGTGGTGTTGCTCAGCATGCACACGGCCCTCTGTACCTTGGCCAGGTCTCCTCCAGGAACCACGGTGGGGGGCTGGTAGTTGATGCCCACCTTGAAGCCGGTGGGACACCAGTCCACAAACTGGATGGTGCGTTTGGTCTTGATGGCAGCGATGGCGGAGTTGACGTCTTTGGGCACCACGTCACCACGGTACAGCAGACAGCAGGCCATGTATTTACCATGACGAGGGTCGCACTTCACCATCTGATTGGCAGGCTCAAAACAGGCGTTGGTGATGTCAGCCACAGACAGCTGCTCGTGATAGGCTTTCTCAGCAGAGATGACCGGGGCATAGGTGGCCAGGGGGAAGTGGATGCGGGGGTAGGGCACCAAGTTGGTCTGGAACTCTGTCAGGTCCACATTCAGAGCTCCGTCGAAGCGCAGGGAGGCAGTGATGGAGGAGACGATTTGACCAATGAGCCTGTTGAGGTTGGTGTAGGAGGGACGTTCGATATCAAGGTTCCTGCGACAGATGTCATAGATGGCCTCGTTGTCTACCATGAAGGCACAGTCAGAGTGCTCCAGGGTGGTGTGGGTGGTCAGGATGGAGTTGTAGGGCTCCACCACAGCTGTGGACACCTGGGGAGCCGGGTAGACGGCAAACTCCAGCTTGGACTTCTTGCCGTAGTCGACCGAGAGGCGTTCCATGAGCAGGGAGGTGAAACCAGATCCGGTTCCTCCTCCGAAGCTGTGGAAGATGAGGAAGCCCTGGAGGCCGGTGCACTGGTCCGCCTGGAGAACACAGACACAAATAGACTTCATCTCATGTTCTACTTTAATATGAATGTAATGAAATTAAAGGTTTCACAGTTGTTCTTCTGTGGCAACGCTGTAAATTAAACCACGTTAAACCAATCGATTTTTCTACCAGGAAGCCAGAACAAGACATTTTGTCTTTTTTTAAAAGTTGATTCCCAATGACCACCAAAGATCCTTTTTGAACTCCCAATTTACTCAGACAGTTTGATGTTTAAACATCTACTCGGATGAGACTTCTGAAGACCATAAAAAAGTATTGTTATTGTTGAGGGAGTGTTCACATCGCTAACTCACCAGTTTGCGCGTCCTGTCCAGCACCAGGTCGATGATCTCCTTGCCGATGGTGTAGTGTCCACGAGCATAGTTGTTGGCAGCGTCCTCCTTGCCTGTGATCAACTGCTCAGGGTGGAACAGCTGGCGGTAAATTCCTGAACGAACCTCATCTGGTGGAGAGAAAGAGGATGGGTCAACAACATACTGTAGAGATGGGTGATTATCTACTCACCCAACATCTCTCTTATCCAACCAAAAATCCCTATTCATTTTTACAACTCACAAGTACTCTCCAAGAATAACAATGCTACCAAGAACTATTAAGTCTTTGTTCATTTTGATAAAGACCCATTTGATGACTCTAATGACATATGACTCTTGTTGGTTCTAGATAAACCCATTTGGTCAAAGGTTTTATCTCGATTCATTTTCCTAATCTACATGTTTATCTTTTCTGTGCTCAAGAGCACTCGAGTGAAAGCTCAATAACTCTTTATGGTTCTAGAGAATCTCTCTCGGTGAGAAAATACTAATGTTTTGTGAACTTTTACTTGTAAATGTCTAAAATGTCAGGGTGGTTGGGGTGGTTCCTATGGGAACCAAATGGCGCAGAGAGCATCATGTTCTACCAGATGAGCCAGACGGAAGGACGACCTCACTCACCGATGACGGTGGGCTCCAGGTCGACAAAGATGGCTCTGGGGACGTGCTTCCCTGCTCCTGTCTCACTGAAGAAGGTGTTGAAGGAGTCATCTCCTCCACCCAGGGTCTTGTCACTGGGCATCTGACCGTCCGGCTGGATCCCATGCTCCAGGCAATACAACTCCCAGCATGCATTGCCCATTTGGGTTCCGGCCTGGCCGACATGCATAGAAATACACTCACGCTGGACAGAGAGAGAGAGAGAGAAGTTGAAAGGTTAGGGTGTGTCTGGTCATAAACCTCCCCACCTCAAATTTGTCACAATGACCTCACTATGTATATGTTAATGCTTGGTCGCAAGTAATTAAGATTAAGGTTTTGAAATGGTTTCATTCAGAATGAATCAGCAGTGTTTTCAACATCTTTCACTTCCTGTATCTGTTTAGGCCTGTTAAAATGTTCAGCTTCCTGTTGTTATTTCCTTTCTGCTGAGCCATGTACATGATAAAAGTTGAAACGATTATATTCGTGGAGATTCTGATACTTAGTGTACTGGAATGTTTAATGAAGATAATCCTGCCTGGTAACCTCCAAAAAATGATATAAAAAGCTTGAAATTAGAAGTATTTAAGTCTCTATGACACTACAATTATTTATGCTCTTGTTGTCTAATTTCCAGTTTGTCTGTTTGTGCCTTCAACTCCCTTGTTGCTACTGTAGTTCGATGATGTCATTCAGGAGAGATGATGCTATCTGTTTAGCTAAAGGACATGTAAGGTCACTAGCTGGCTAGCTTTGCTCTATCCCCAGGGAAAGCCGGAGCACAGGATTAAACTGGCTGGTGTCTCTGCTGCAGACAGAGAGGAGAGGCAGCTTGGTATGTCTATGTGTGAGCAGGGGAATTGGATAAAAAATGTGCGTCAGAGAGGAGGGGTGCCAGCCCCACTGTGGGCCTGCCTCCTCTCCAGCCCCCTCCTCTGCTCTCCTCCCCCATCCCCATCGATTCTCCTCCCCCATCCTCTGTCCTCGTCTCCCTTCCCCCTCTTCCCGCCCAGCCCGTCCAGCTGCAGTGGAACGAGGAGGGGATATCTCTCATACTCTCTGTAACAGCTGCAGCTAAAATGGCCACCAAGTCACACAGCCGGGTCTCTCAGTACGTCAATCCCCATCCAGTCAAATCCTCCCTCAAATCCCTCCACATCCCCCTCGGCCTTCATGGAAACCGGGAGGAGAGGTGTTGAGTGTTGTATCATCAGATTTCTCTTGACTAAACAGCGGTTAGAAGATCAACAAGTTAGATCAAAGACTGAGTAACTAGTAAGGAAGGGTCACCTGACCAACATTGTTCTAAAGGGCTGCGTGTGACTGTATGGGTAAAACAAAGAAGTCTTCATTCAGATGATCATGCCACAACACGCCCTCTGTATCTCTCTCAGCACAATGGGCTCCTCTAAATCTTCAGGGAAGACATGTGCTGAAATCAATCTGTTTGTCACGGTTCAAATGACAAAGGCTATACACATGATGATATCACTGTTGTAAGTAGGAGGCAGCTCATCTCATCTAAGGATCAAACACAGAGAAGGGAAGAGAAAGAGGCTCTATTGTCTCATCTGTCTACGTCAGCAGCGGTACTCACCATTTTGTCTGCTTTTCCTTCGGGCTGACGTTGAGGAATCAGAGAGAAGGCAGAAGTGGTGCGCAGAGAAAAAGGTGGAGTTTATATAGCGAGGGGAAGAGGAGAGGAAGAGGCGGGGTCTGGCCGGAGGAAGGGAGGGGGAGGGGGAGACAGGAAGCTGAGGCTGGAGGACTCTTGTTGGCGGGAGAGAGAAGGGGGCTGCGAAAGAAGAAGAAGTGCTTGACTCTCTCAGCCACTCTGCTGTGTCATTAGAGTGTCAGCGGTATGTGTACTGACTGGTTGAGCCGTTTAGACTCGGGTTCAAAGTTTGTTTGCAGGGGCAGGATCAGAGTACGTTTGCATACAGGTTGCGTGACATTTACAACCCTCTGATTTCCATACAGACTGTATCAAACTGTCACACCGTGCATGTCTCCCAGACCGACAATGTGGTTTGTAGTTTAGAAGACTTATATCCCCTGAAAGCCATTTTTACTTCCTCAAAATCCTGTCCAGCTCTAAATATGTTATATCACAGCTCTAAATATGTGTCATATCACAGCTATATCTCGAGACAAGACTGCATAACAGAGACACTAATAAAAACACACAGTCTGGGTGAGTTTAGTGAAACTCACATTCAAATTGAAGTGAACTACTATGAAACACAATGGAAATGTAAAAGGAATGTGTGACCATTTATTTGACTATATAAGTTGTTTTTATAAGACAACAACTCTATAGAAATCCCAGACCCTGAAAGGAGAGAAGGAGGAACTACACTGGGCTGATTGTTCCAGCAACTGTTGAGGAGGAGAAGAGACATACAAACAACACGAGTCACTCATTCTCACTATCGCTCTCTCTCTTTCTCTATCTCTCTCTCTATCTCTCTCTCGCTCTCTCTCTCTCTCTCTCTCTCTCTCTCTCTCTCTCTCTCTCTCTCTTTCTCTCTCTCTCTCTTTCTCTATCTCTCTCTCGGTCCTTCTCTCGCAGGCAGCTGGATTGTATTCAGGGGCTTAGACAGGGGGCTATTCATAGTACACATTCTTCAGACGAGGGGTGGAGAGGGGGGAGGGGGGGGATGGGGGGACTGACAGACAGCATGCCACACAAGGTATTGCTGTGGAGAATCACAGAGTTCCTTCCATATCTAGAACAACAAGCTTTAGGAAACTAAGCCTAATTACTTTGTTTTCATTGAAGATCAATACTTTGTTCCGTCATGCTGTGGATATACTGGAAGCCACGCGGAAGGTTTCTGTTCACACTGAACACAGTTTATTTTCATTTTCAAGCGAAACCCGATAATTTGAGGTTGAAAAACGTTTTGTAAGTTGTCTTAAAGAGATATTCTACTCTAGAAAGGCTTTCACATGTAATCTTTTGTTGTCTTTGGAAAAGATATCCTGGAACATCTATTTCCCTGTTTGGTTCCTTCCTGGCTCTATCCTTTGTTTACCTGAAAGGAAAAGTGTTCTGAAAGGATTTTCCCGATGTTTCACCCTTAAGGACAACGAAAGTATAATTCTTTGTTTTTAAAGTATCACTCTTTTTCCTAAGGGGATAATGATAAGAAAGGCCCTCTTCACGGATATGACTGATTTAATGTTCAGCAAGTAAAACATATATCAGGATTCAACTTTGGGAAAAGAGACATGAGTCTTTTGGTGCTTCAGTACTCGTCCTCGTCCTCGTCACCCACGGTGTCGGACCCCACCTCTTCGTAATCCTTCTCCAGGGCGGCCATGTCTTCTCTGGCCTCGGAGAACTCTCCCTCCTCCATGCCCTCACCCACATACCAGTGCACGAAGGCTCGCTTGGCGTACATCAGGTCGAACTTGTGGTCCAGCCTGGCCCAGGCCTCGGCGATGGCGGTGGTGTTGCTCAGCATGCACACGGCCCTCTGTACCTTGGCCAGGTCTCCTCCAGGAACCACGGTGGGGGGCTGGTAGTTGATGCCCACCTTGAAGCCAGTGGGACACCAGTCCACAAACTGGATGGTGCGTCTGGTCTTGATGGCAGCGATGGCGGAGTTGACGTCTTTGGGCACCACGTCACCACGGTACAGCAGACAGCAGGCCATGTATTTACCATGACGAGGGTCGCACTTCACCATCTGATTGGCAGGCTCAAAACAGTTGTTGGTGATGTCAGACACAGACATTTGCTCATGATAGGCTTTCTCAGCAGAGATGACCGGGGCATAGGTGGCCAGGGGGAAGTGGATGCGGGGGTAGGGCACCAAGTTGGTCTGGAACTCTGTCAGGTCCACATTCAGAGCTCCATCGAAGCGCAGGGAGGCAGTGATGGAGGAGACGATTTGACCAATGAGCCTGTTGAGGTTGGTGTAGGAGGGACGTTCGATATCAAGGTTCCTGCGACAGATGTCATAGATGGCCTCGTTGTCCACCATGAAGGCACAGTCAGAGTGCTCCAGGGTGGTGTGGGTGGTCAGGATGGAGTTGTAGGGCTCCACCACAGCTGTGGACACCTGGGGAGCCGGGTAGACGGCAAACTCCAGCTTGGACTTCTTGCCGTAGTCGACAGAGAGGCGTTCCATGAGCAGGGAGGTGAAACCAGATCCGGTTCCTCCTCCGAAGCTGTGGAACACCAGGAATCCCTGGAGACCGGTGCACTGGTCTGCCTGAGGATAGCAACCAACATGTTAGCACTGGTCAGGAAACAGAAAAGAAGGTTAAGCAGACACCATGGGGGACGCCATGGGGCTGTCATGAACAGTTTAAAGAAACTATAAAATTGAAATGATAATTCATGAGTTCTCTTTGAAGTTCAATTGTGTGGCAGACAAGTAAACATGTAGGTAAACAAAAGACATGGTGTAGATCAACCACACCCTGGTCACAAACAAAGCATTCACAGAATTCAAAACCTATAGAATGTCAAATGGGTTTTGAGGTTGACTTTGTTAAAAGCATTTTGTAGATCAATGTTAAAGCTTAGAAAACATTCTTGAATCTATAATTGAAAACAAAAAAACAATGTTTTACGTGGAAAGTTATGGTTTGTGAAAAGCCTCAAAAGAAAGGACATTCAAATGACCATCAAAACCCTAACTCAATCGCTGCACAAACATTGTGTTTTGTGATGTAAGATGTTTGAAGTACAGTAGACCAACAAAGCTACAGTGCATAAATGGGTGTTTTAGGTGTGTACTGGATCAAAGATGTGCAAACATGGCGTGAGTTTGGGTTGTGAGGACATATGAATGGTTTTGTCATTTCCTTTTTTATGCTAGGTTTGTCGAGGACCGTCAAACTTACAGTATCAGCATGACTTTGTTGAGCTTTTCAGCAGTTTAAATTGCTTTATTAAACGGTCAGTAATCTACGGGAGTTGCTAAGTATTCAAACTGCATCAAAAACGCATAGCCAATGCACAGTAGCTAACATAGTTCATCTTAGCTAACTTTAGTTTAAGGCACATTATATAAGATGTTTTTCAGTAAAAAAAAAAAATGTTTCTCCTATAATCATACCCTGCAAGCTCATGAGGCCCTCTGAGAGTTGTTTAGCAACACAAAACACCTCAGTGCCAGTGGAATATCAATTTCAAATTCTTGGAGCAGCCCACTCCTTTACAGACAATTATGTTCCAGGAACCCTGTTTCTGCCAATCGCCCTCGGCAAGTAAGGTGGTACTTCTTGGCTTATTTTGTGAAACCACTGTTACACTTGAGCTGGAGAAAAGTGCCCTTCGGTCAATCAACTGTTTGTTGTAATTTGAAAGGCTAATGGCTAGCTAGCTAGCTGGTGCCATGGGCGCTGCTTCACGTTTAAACCATTCCATCGGTTCAAACAGCCAAGAGAATCACATTCATAAAGGTTATCCTAGCATGGTTAGCAAATGACTTCACTGCTTTAAGTTTGTGGAGGGTCATTTACAGCAATGTGAAATAAAATTTAAGGTAAAACACAAAGTAACTTTTAAAGTATCTATTGCACTGGTATCTTGTATTACCCAATGCTAATTCTTAGGTGTGATACTGTCACTCACTATCACTCTTAATAGCAGTCTATTGGCTAACGCAAAAATGGCGTTAGCCAAAATGCTAAATATTTTAAATATGTCTAACTTGTCAACTACTCAACCTATGTGTATACTTTATTTGCAGAGAGAGGGGTATTTTATAGGGATGGGTGGAAAATTGATTCACATTCGAATCGCGACTCAGTCTTCTAGCGATTCACATAGATTCATAAATTTCAATATATATATTTTTTTAATTGTGAACCAATTTTAATCGAATCGTGACCCCAAGAATCAATTCAAATCGAATCATGAGGTACCAAAAGATTCCCACCCCTAGTTTTACATGGTGACTTGATGTGTCAAATTGGATATTTTCTATGTAAAGTGCCAAACACTATAACTATGCAGCTATTTAATTGGTTACATCTTTACCAGTTTGCGAGTCCTGTCCAGCACCAGGTCGATGATCTCCTTGCCGATGGTGTAGTGTCCACGGGCATAGTTGTTGGCAGCGTCCTCCTTGCCTGTGATCAGCTGCTCAGGGTGGAACAGCTGGCGGTAAACTCCTGAACGAACCTCATCTGGAGAAGTGAGGGAGATAGTGTCTACTGTGTCTGTGAAGTAACACGCTTGTACTTACAATTGTAACAGCTTTATATTAAGTTTAGACTCAAAAATAAAAAATTTCACTTCATCACCCTAATACGCATTTTGCACGAAATGTTTTCACTTTGTGTCAAATTGTTTGTCATTAAAAGGAAAAATGTGCGCTCTAACTAATCGTTCTATGGGTTGGCTTCTTGTAGAAGGTACCACTTTGTTCCAGAGAATATAGACCTAATCTGCAGCAAGCAAACCATCAGTGGATTCCCACTCACCGATGACGGTGGGCTCCAGGTCGACAAAGATGGCTCTGGGGACGTGCTTCCCTGCTGCTGTCTCACTGAAGAAGGTGCTGAAGGAGTCATCTCCTCCACCCGGGGTCTTGTCACTGGGCATCTGGCCGTCCGGCTGGATCCCATGCTCCAGGCAATACAACTCCCAGCATGCATTGCCCATTTGGGTTCCGGCCTGGCCGACATGGATGGAAATGCACTCACGCTGAAGAGAGAGAGAGAGAGAGAGGTTGAAGCAGAGAGAGAGAGAGAGAGGAGAGGGAGAGAGGTTGAAGCAGAGAGAGAGAGAGAGAGAGAGGTTGAAGGAGAAAAATGAGAGAGAGAGAGAGAGAGAGAGAGAGAGAGAGAGAGAGAGAGAGAGAGAGAGAGAGAGAGAGAGAGAGAGAGAGAGAGAGAGAGAGAGAGAGGTTGAAGGAGAGACAGAGAGGTAGAACGGTCAGGGTAATGGAACCCAGGAGAGACACTTAAACATCATGCCTGCGAAAATCCAAGCACTCCACAGTGGATGACTGAGATTCCTTGACTCATACAGTCTCAGTTACAGGATGGATGACTCATGTTTCAGCTGTGCGGTATTACACAGCTGAGCAGTCAGCGACAGCTTCCCAACAACTTGCATAACAAAGTCTCAACCTGGCCAAATCCTCCTGCCTTTCTCCTGTCCATATCATCCCGATCATATCGATCCCAGTGACGGGCGACCATCGGCCGAGTGTACCTCCGACGGGGTAACGTCTGTTACAGTAACAGTAAACAAAACAAATCAACTCACCATGTCTCTGTGTGCGAGGTCTTGGGTCGATGTCCGGAGTTCAGGCTGCGCTGGGGGAGGCAGAGAACAACTTCAGCTTTATAGAGGGCCAGGTAGCTGTGATCGGAGATGGGCGTCAGCTGACACCACAAAGACCGAGATACCATCCGCCCCAGAAACATCAGACACACAAAGAGAGATGCCACGGTGGGTGGAGGCCCAGCCCCAGCCTCAGAGGAACCCAGCTGCTATTGTCACAGCTCCGAGGAGGAACCAAGCACTTCTGCTTCCTGCCACAGGCCCATCGATATGCGTCCTGTGCAGAGCAGCGAGGTATCGCACGCCACCGTACAAGTACCATCGGCCAAAGTTCAACAACTTACGGTCAAAGGACCTCTTTGTCGACTTTGTCAACACACTCTTGTCTGTGTGGTGAGAGGAGGTGCATCCCTGCTGCCCAGCCCCTGCCTCCTCTACAGCTCGTCTCCAGAGGGGACAGGTGAACAGGATCCTTCCCCAGGTCTCTGACCTTAATAGCTGTCAACTGAAACATGAGAGTGGCTCAGATTGACATGGCTGGGAGACCAGGAGAAGTCAAGATACAGTTTCAACAGTCTGTTGTCCGTACTCTACACTGTTGTATGCAGCACCATGAAAAGTTGTTCAGTTGCCCCTGGGAGAGAAACCTTTGAAAGAGCCTCTGAGGACACTCTTGGGGTTTAATCCCCTACTGAATCGTCAAACTCAGATACACAGTGGGCCAAAATAAAAAAACTGGGACAAAGTTGCGGGCCAGATTTCCTATTTATTGAAAAAAAAGCATGTTTTCCCTTCTTTCTAGATATAATAATGCACCTTTACAAATGGGAACAAACTCGTTACAGCCACGTTGGCTCCGCACACAAGACAAACAGGTCTGTCCTTTACGGTCGTGAACAGATATTCTGTCTCCCACCTGTCTCGAAAGCTCCTGTTTTCCACCTTCCGTTTGGCCATTTTTGGGGTGGGGTGTCTGACATCTGCCCGTGGTGACTGGCAGCATGAGGTTGCGAATTAATGAAAACAGAGGTGGGGATGCCTGCGGATCTTGACGCGCCAAGGCACTAGCAGAGCATTCTGGGATTTGTAGTAGCTATTAGTGGTGCATGCGTTACCGCAGTGGTGGGCCGTGAATTAAAAAAAAATATATATATATATATATATTAAAACATAGCAGAGAAGGCCTTGCTGGGCCAGATTTTGACACCCCCGATTTAAAGGTTCTACCTAGAAGCGTTTCACTATTACACAGGGGCGATTCCCAGAATGCTTCCTGTGTGACATGGAACAAAGAAAGTTGTCATACAGGTTGGGGAAAGAGGGGAGTTAAGTAGCATACTAACCTTGTCTAGGACAGGGATTGGTGAACACTGAAAAACCCAATCAAAATGTGTGGAAACTTATTACAACTATTAGATTAAGTAATCTAATAATAATACGTATATAATATTCTATTCATATAAATAGAATAAAATCTCATAAATAAACCAAATCTATTAATTGAATCAATTAATAGATTGTAGCAATTATTAGTTACTTAAAGTAATTGCTTAGATAACTTTGATGTAAAGTTTGATGTAATCAGTTTAAAGTAATGAGTGTTTTTGTTGGGTCATTGTTGGGTGTACAGTAGAGGGAGAGATGATTCTGGGGTTAGGGTCCAGGGGTCTGGGTCTGGGTGGACAGACCTTCAATGACCACCACTGATTTACATGCTTTATGTGTCCTGTGTAAATTATCTTTGGGCTCATGCCGCCCTCCGCATGTTCTCATCGCTCGTCACTGCAATGTAACACTGGGTTAGTCTGCCACCTTGTGGTCACACGCAGAAATGCAGTTGGGTAAAAATCTGCGGTAAGGGATGTAACAGTGAGTTTACAATTAAGTGGGACAAACCAGATAGGCTAGTAGTTACAGCTGGCGTCAGCAGAATTTTAACTTCTACATTTGACGCAGAGGACTCTGACCTTCCAAGACACGCCCTTTTTTTCTCAGAACTTTCCAGCTTCAACGCTCGTACGTTGTAAATTCATAATTGTGGGCGGGCCGTTTGTGACGCCCTTTCCGCGTGTTGAGTTTAGTCTTCAGCCGCTGTGCACACCTGCCGCACAACTGCCTTACAGAGACCACATTATCGGGCGCTGTGAGAAGTTCTCGACACAGCTAGGCAACTCGTACTGCACTATATCCGCTTGTTTTTCTTTAAGAGAAGATAGATCTACCTACTGTCCGAAAACACAATGGTAAGTGTCTTCCGTCTATATATTGATATCATTTGGTTCTTTTCGCGTTTTTATTGCCCATACATGCTATTATAATCCTTTCTGCAAGGAATGTCTTTCCGCTGTTTATGTCGATACTTTCACCATCAAGCCATTTCCTCGTCTCGGGAGTATTTCTTTGCTGCATCTACCGTGCACAGTCTGCGCTCTCCCCCAAATCCTGGCCAGGAGAACGGTGCAATGCAGTTGTCTGACCGGTGCCCGATGGCTTCTTCTAGAAACAGTGACGCAGCGAAAAATCGAGCACCGTCTGACGGTGACTGTCACTGCTATATTGAGCAGATGGCCTAAATTCGGAAGAGTTTCAATTCATTCTCATTGAGAAGGACCGTTTTAATGCATCGACAGCTTCTCCAGTATTACCTGGCTTGTGTTCTGCATGTCTCCGCCTTGGTCAGACTGACAGCTTGCTAAACCTGATTGACTGAACTCTGAAAGTTACCCAAGCCCCAAGGTCTCTGGCGTTCTGCATCAAGGTGTGTCTCTGATTCCTATATCAAGCTGCTTCACAGTCTTGAAAAGACAAATATCCGATAAATATCAGAAAAATATCTATCAAAATAGCATATCAATAGTGAACACATTCTTATGGAGTCTTGGAGTACAGCTGTACACTGACTTCAGTTCTGGCCAGCAAATCTCAGTATGACCACATCAAAACCACCATGTAGGAACCTCCTTATATGGCCCAGTTGGTTATATGTTATCCAGGGCCATTATATGTTATGATGTGTTATTACAGTGAAGTTTTATAGTGCTCTGTCTCTCAGCAGTGCTGTCTGTGCTCAAGCTGTCAGCCAGTCTCTGTGGTCACTGCTGACACAGACACACCCGTCTGCGAACCCTCTCACACACAAACACACTCTCAAACACACACACACACACCGTCTCACACATACAGACACACCCGTACACACACACCCATACACCCTCTCACACACACGCAAACTCACTGTTTGCAATGATAACAGATCAGCATCGTAGCATGGCGATTCATGTGTCTGTGTTTATAGTATGTTGTGTCTGTACTATATTTCTACAAGTATGCTTTGAGAAGCGTTCACGCCAGTGGGAGCATGTGTTGAGAGCCTGATACAGGGTCATACAGCTCAGTTTGGATGTACTGACCCACATTGGTGAGTGACCCAGTGCAGCTGGCAGGCTTGGGGACGTGGGTGGGCATGTAGCCCAATTAGCTTGCCGGTTCCCCGCAGCAGGTAAGGTGAACAGATGCAGAGTTCCCCCAGAAATAGCAGTCTGACCTGCCACGCCTGCCCAAACTAGGCAGCGGCCAAACCATCCCCCAATCCCTCCTTCCCTCCATCCATCCATCCCAGGGGGGCAGCTGGGAAGGGACAGGGTAAATATAGTTCCTGGTGTTGGGGGGGGGGGGGGGGGGGGAGTTTAGCAGCTCATGGTGCTTGTGGTCAGGGGAGGGTGGCTGTCAAGGACACTGGAAGGGAACCCCTTAAGTCAGGAACAAGGGTGTCGGTTTGATTTGAACATAGGTAGGGAACCTATTGTCATCCTATCACTATTTTCTCTGCCGCAAATGATTGGTGGGGATGTTTCAGGGGTCACTTGATATTGGTAGGGACATGTCCCGACTGACCGCCCCTAAACTTAGCCTAGGGTCTGGAACAATATGCATGCCTGACCAGGGGGGGGCGTAGCCAGAATAATCTTTTTGGGTAGGCCTAGAAAAATATGGATAGGCATCTTTTCAGTTTTTTTAACTTATTTACATTACGATTTACATTGCATAATCTTTCGGAGATATTTTCGTTTTTGGGTAGGCCTTGGAACAAATTGGGTAGGCCTGTGCCTACCCGTGGCTACGCCCCTGTGCCTGACTCACTGTCGCTCACAGTGAGAGTTAAAGGCATAGGGGGGGAGGGAGAGAGAGAGAGAGGGAGAGCTTGCTGAGGTAGGCCTGTACATGTCTGGCAGGAATGCAAGGAATGATAACCAAGGCTTGAGGCTGCTTTTATTTCGAAAGCAGAGGGAAGGTTCCTACAAGAGCTGCCGTTGGTCTTCCAACTGGGAAGTAAGAAGGCGGAATTTGGGAGAGAGTTTCTGGTGATGACACAGGCAGTTGGCACCAAGACAGGGAGTCAGGTGGCTGAGTGGTTAGGGAAGCGGGCTAGTAATCTGAAGGTTGCCAGTTCGATTCCCCGGCAGTGCCAACTGACGTTGTGTCCTTGGGCAAGGCACTTCACCCTACTTGCCTCGGGGGGAATGTCCCTGTACTTACTGTAAGTCGCTCTGGATAAGAGCGTCTGCTAAATGACTAAATGTAAATGTAAGACACACCTGCTGTTTCAATATCTTTGCATCATGAGCCAGCAGACGCAGATGTTTGTGTAGCTCCCGAGGTGTGTACCTGGTGTGTACCTGGCCAGCACCAGAAACAGTCTCAGACGGAAAGGTGTAGCAGGGCAGGTATGTGGTCTGACACACCTGTCTGGCTCGCTCTGTTGGCTCTGGCCTTCACGGCATATGAAACCATGTAAACACTCCTTTGTGTGTTTACGATTATGATTACAGAGCTTACAATGGGGTAGTTGTCCGTTTGTTGGTACAGTAAGTTCATAATACCTAATCCATATCCTGGCTAGGCAGGAGTTGGTGTATGCAAGGTAGAAAAGGCTGCTTGGTTAGGTTAGGTTAATAGTGCAAACTGCTCACCAGTCCAAGTTTGATGTAGGTGGTTGAAAGGAAGGAAATACTTGACCCTAATTGCAAGCCTAACTTAAACTAAAAATAGGCTAGATGTAGATCCTAGTAGCTCTGTGCTCCTCCACATGAAGCAAGACACAACGTCACTGTTTCAGATTTTCAACAGCAGCTGCAGTGACCCACATTCCCTACACAAACATCTCATTACAGTGAATTCCCTCGGCCTCTGTCTCCCTCTTGTGGACTTCAGTGGAATTAATCAAATGTGATGATGTCATCGCATTATCACACAGTGATCAGATGACACGCATAATGGATAGTTAGGGGCGTACGTTCAGGTCATTGTCGAAAATCACTGTAACTCCAATTATCCCCTACCCTCGGTCCTCTCTCCTCCCTCCTCCCCCCAACCTCTCACCCCACCTCTCTCTCTGTCCTCCCCCCCCACCTCTCACCCCACCTCTCTCTGTCCTCCTCCCCACCTCTCCCCCCACCTCTCACCCCACCTCTCTCTGTCCTCCCCCCGACCTCTCCCCCACCTCTCTCTGTCCTACCCCCCCACCTCTCTCCCCACCTCAGCGTGAGTGCATCTCTATCCACGTGGGCCAGGCTGGTGTCCAGATGGGCAACACCTGCTGGGAGCTCTACTGTCTGGAACACGGCATCCAGCCGGACGGTCAGATGCCCAGCCACAAGCCCGTGGGCGGCCATGACGACTCCTTCACCACCTTCTTCAGTGACACAGGAGCAGGGAAGTACGTCCCCCGGGCCATCTTCGTAGACCTGGAGCCCACCGTCATCGGTAAGTTGTTTAATAGCTTGTTCCGCTAACCCTGTCCTCAGGGAACCCCTGTCCTGCATGTTTATGTTTCTTGGCTCCAACACACCTGATTCAAATGCATGCTCGTTACCAGGCAGAGCTAGATAACGACCCATTTATTTGAATCAGGTGTGTTGGAGCAGGGAAACATCTAAAACATGCAGGACATGGGTTCCCCGAGGACAGGGTTAAGAACCACTGCGCTAAACTGTAATGGAGTGTAACTACATTGAAGTTCCCATGTAACTACAATGTTGTTACTGTAGGTATTGCCAGGTAGTTACATGGTCATTGATGGAACAGTCATTTGAAATGTTGCAAAGATTATTACTTAAACCAAAAAGGACCGGACAGGCTGAAATCAGGACCCATTCAGACCAGCAAAAAAGTCATGTTTCACCCTGGGATGCAAATAATCAGGGATTTTACATAGCTAACACAACTGTCAAAAAAAGGGGGCAAGGAGTCAAATCTATCCTCATAATTAAGATTCCTCCATCAGGAGGAAACCTATTTCCTCCTGACCTATAATTGTTAGTATTCTTATTACTGTTATCTCCATAAAGTGCCCAATAACACAATCTCATTGGTAAAAAAGCATTGAAATTTGGCCCATTGACCCTACAGGCCACAGGTAACGCCCTAGGGTTGGGTGATTGATCCTACAGGCCACAGGTAACTCCCTAGGGTTGGGTGATTGATCCTACAGGCCACAGGTAATGCCCTAGGGTTGGGTGATTGATCCTATAGGCCACAGGTCTGCCCTAGGGTTGGGTGATTGATCCTACAGGCCACAGGTCTGCCCTAGGGTTGGGTGATTGATCCTATAGGCCACAGGTCTGCCCTAGGGTTGGGTGATTGATCCTATAGGCCACAGGTCTGCCCTAGGGTTGGGTGATTGATCCTACAGGCCACAGTTCTGCCCTAGGGTTGGGTGATTGATCCTACAGGCCACAGGTCTGCCCTAGGGTTGGGTGATTGATCCTACAGGCCACAGGTCTGCCCTAGGGTTGGGTGATTGGAGCATGTTTCCCTTTTGTTGTCTGTCACTGCTTCTATCGCCGATAGCCGATGTGTTCAGCAGTGTGCAGGTAGTGGTATAAACGGACCGTCGTCGATCTGTGATCCGTATTGATCTGTATCTGTCATATCACCCAACCTTTTACCTCTCACACCGGGCCTCGTTGGACCATAGGTGGCACTACAAGCCACAAGGCATTTTATTTAAGCCACAACCCATGGCATTTCCACTCAATTTCTCCAACATTTCAGAAAAAGGCTTTACTCGCCTTATTTCTCATGGGGAACAGAAATACTTCAAAGACCCATTAAGTTTGCCATGATGGATTTCCCTGTATAGTGAAAATTTGGGAATATCTCAAATAAATCTTCTCACCATCCATAGCTCCGATTGACTTGAAATCTGGTTTTGCGTGTTTGGGATAGACAAAAGTATACTTGTGAATGAGATATTGAATCCAATATGGCAGATTTATTTGCAAATTGGAGAATTTACACCTGTTGCACATATTTTATGTGTCCATAAATCAATGCCATATTGACCATAAAGTCAGAGTTTCTGAATTAGCTTTTGTTATTTGCCAGTGGCATAATATGTACATTGTGAGTTCATATGTGAAAATATTGGCCGCATATCAACTTCCTTTTTTAAAAGGAAGTTCCAACCAAACCATAAGTATGGACTTGAATGATATGAATGATGCTATTCTCTCTCCTCCAGACGAGGTTCGTACGGGAACTTACCGCCAGCTTTTCCACCCCGAGCAGATGATCTCCGGCAAGGAGGACGCTGCCAACAACTATGCCCGTGGACACTACACCATCGGCAAGGAGATCATCGATGTGGTCCTGGACAGGACGCGCAAACTGGTGAAAACCTAAAACTGACCTTTGGCATTAATCTCTTGACACTAATCATCCTTATCCTCCACTTTACTGAGGCCCTTTCAGTCTCCCCTCCATCAGGGCCCTACAATCATAGGACAATGCGTTCCAAAAACATTTCCAGGTAGACGTTTTGAACAACTCGATCCTTAGTTTGAGGAAACTAACATGTTGTTGGTTTCAATCCTCAGGCAGACCAGTGCACCGGTCTCCAGGGATTCCTGGTGTTCCACAGCTTCGGAGGAGGAACCGGATCTGGTTTCACCTCACTTCTCATGGAACGTTTGTCGGTCGATTTTGGCAAGAAGTCCAAGCTGGAGTTTGCCATCTACCCGGCTCCCCAGGTGTCCACAGCTGTGGTGGAGCCCTACAACTCCATCCTGACCACCCACACCACCCTGGAGCACTCTGACTGTGCCTTCATGGTAGACAACGAGGCCATCTATGACATCTGTCGCAGGAACCTTGATATCGAACGTCCCTCTTACACCAACCTCAACAGGCTCATTAGCCAAATCGTCTCCTCCATCACTGCCTCCCTGCGCTTCGACGGAGCTCTGAATGTGGACCTGACAGAGTTCCAGACCAACTTGGTGCCCTACCCCCGCATCCACTTCCCCCTGGCCACCTATGCCCCGGTCATCTCTGCTGAGAAAGCCTATCACGAGCAGCTGTCTGTGGCAGAGATCACCAACGCCTGTTTTGAGCCTGCCAATCAGATGGTGAAGTGCGACCCTCGTCATGGTAAATACATGGCCTGTTGTCTGCTGTACCGTGGTGACGTGGTGCCCAAAGACGTCAACTCCGCCATCGCTGCCATCAAGACCAAACGCACCATCCAGTTTGTGGACTGGTGTCCCACTGGCTTCAAGGTGGGCATCAACTACCAGCCCCCCACCGTGGTTCCTGGAGGAGACCTGGCCAAGGTACAGAGGGCCGTGTGCATGCTGAGCAACACCACCGCCATCGCCGAGGCCTGGGCCAGGCTGGACCACAAGTTTGACCTGATGTACGCCAAGCGGGCCTTCGTGCACTGGTATGTGGGTGAGGGCATGGAGGAGGGAGAGTTCTCCGAGGCCAGAGAAGACATGGCCGCCCTGGAGAAGGATTACGAAGAGGTGGGCATCGACTCCTTTGAAGAAGATGAGGAGGGAGAGGAGTACTGAAGAGCTTCGTGCTTTCGCTTGTTACTTCTCCTGGGGTTTCTCTTAACAACTGTGTTTTATGATTTGCCAAACCTGTTCTTCGTGGGCTTCGTGTTAGTTAAATTGAATTATTTGTGTCTTCCTCCCTGAAGGAACTTGTGTGTGTCTGAATAAACCCCAAGGTATCTGCATCAACATCAGTGTTGTAAATCTTCCAGAATCATTACTTTCCCTTGTTTTTATATACTATTTTTCGGATCCATGTTATATTTAAGGCTGACACTGTCCAGCAACCTTTCCTTTTTTGTAAGAGTGCCCCACTGTCGGTTGTCAGGATGCACAATTAAAAAACTCACTATTAAAACCACTGCAATTCATGGTGTTCACTTTTTAATATTACTAGCTCGGGCTAGCCATCGAGAAAACCTTAATTTTGTAGTATCAACTTGACATCAAGACACACAATGTCCCTCAGAAACACAAGACTCTGATGCTGCCCACTTGCTTCCACTAGAAGAGATTGAAACTGTTCCTTGGAGAGACCAGCATCCACTACAGGAAACACAAACTGTTTCTAAGACTTGAGGAGATACAAACCCTTCCTCAGGGAGACGAGCATCCACTAGAGGAGCTGTGGGGATATCCCCAGAAGAGAGAGCTCCAGTCCCGCAGCTGTTAGCTGATTGCATTGACAGTATTGATCTGGTTTATTGATCAGTGATAGGTCCTAACCTGGTATTGACTAGTAACAGCTCCTGAGCTAATGTCAACAGGAAATGTGAGGCTGTAGGCTAATCAGGCTTGCTATAGAGACACATAGACCAGGTGATTTATTCAGCTTTATAAATCTGGCTTTGAAACGGGATAAGAAATCAAGTCAGCTGAGCTGGTCTGCCGAGCTACACAACCCTGGAAATAATCAATGCCTGTTGTGGTTTCTGCAGATTGAGATTGCTAGCATGGATAGGTGATCTTTCTCTGTGGTTATGGTCACTGTCATGTTAAGGCTTTATGTAAGAGGTGAGGTGGAAAGAGAAAATGGTGTGTGAGGTCTAGGGAGACCTGAGTAATGTCTTCTACTAGAAAGGGGGAGGAAAGGGGTCAGAGAGAGAGAGAGGAGGAGAGTACGGAAGAGTACGGTAGATATAGAAGCCGATTGGGAAGGAGAGAATGGCGGAGGCTTCCGGAGCATGAACAGCATGCGGGTGCATGGCATGACTTACTGACTGTACCTGCCTGACTGCCTTTTAAATAAACATGCAGCTGTCAGCACTATCCCAGCAAACAATCCTATGTGTGTGTGGGTGTTGTGTAAGTGTGTGTGTGCATGTTTGTGTGGGTGTGTGTGTGTGCCCTATGAGAAAAAGAGCAGCTGGGGAAGAGATAGGCTGACCGCTGCACACACATCATTACCTGTCCATTTAGAGGTATTAGACCAGGTGTGCAGGCAGGCTGGACTGGACAGCCTATCAGGAAGGTGATAAGGGGATCAGGCTAAGTGTTGTATCAGCAGACATATTAACGGCCCCCGGCTGGGACTGTTTCTACAGACAGGGAAACTGCCCCCGGCTGGGCCTGGGACTGTGTCTACAGACAGGGAAACTGCCCCCGGCTGGGCCTGGGACTGTTTCTACAGACAGGGAAACTGCCCCCGGCTGGGACTGGGACTGTGTCTACAGACAGGGAAACTGCCCCCGGCTGGGACTGGGACTGTGTCTACAGACAGGGAAACTGCCCCCGGCTGGGACTGGGACTGTGTCTACAGACAGGGAAACTGCCCCCGGCTGGGCCTGGGACTGTTTCTACAGACAGGGAAGCTGCTGGTATTTCAGCAGCTTCTGGGTTCCTAGCGTGTGACCTTGGCAGGTTTCACTCCTGAGTGGGAGGAACCTGTTGTCTTTATTTCTCTATAAATCATCCAACTTAATCAACACCATTCCTCAGTCCCGGTCTACCCCAACCCTCCCCCTGTCTAACCCTCCCCCCTTCTCTCTTTACTCCTGTGAGTGTGTCCCAGCACTGTATAACAAGGATTCCAATGGAACTATTTACCTCTATAAGACTGTGTTGTCTCTACTGCTGTCAGTCGTGGGGGAGATAGCGGGATGTAGGACTGGGGGAGGAGGGGGTGAAGGGGGGGGGGGGTGTTGATGTAGGTTTCAGGCAGCAAGGCAGGGTGAGGGAGTTTGAGAGGAATCAATCTCTAGAACCTGGTTGTTTGGTTAGTGTATGTTAAACACACATGTTAATCTTCTGAGTGGCTGTGTGCATGTGTGCGTGTGTCTGTGTGTGCGTACGCGTGAGTGTGTGTGTGCGTGTGTGTGTGTGTGTGTGTGTGTGTGGTGGGGAGGGCCCCTGATTAAAATGTGCTGATTCTATGGGTGGGTGTGTCTTAGTTTTAGCCTTTGGGGCAGAAGGATGAGACACCAATTGAGCGAGCTGGTGGAAATGCCCCATTTATTGTCTTCTCTCTGTGTCTATCCACAGCAGAGAGAGGGAGGGAGGGAGGGAGGGAGGGAGGGAGGGAGGGAGGGAGGGAGGGAGGGAGGGAGGGAGGGAGGGAGGGAGGGAGGGAGGGAGGGAGGGAGGGAGGGAGGGAGGGACAGGGGAGAATGAAGGGGCCCCAAATGAAAAACAACTTGATGACTAGGACTAAGTCAGGGATGCTCAGTATGATCAACAGAGGAGCTGATTGGCTGAGTCACCTGTCTGTCAGAGCTGGTTCCTCCTCAGTGTCACATATCCATCATCGTGAGTCAGAGAGTTGAAGATGAGATCTGAGGATAATACATAGGGGACTGAAGAGGCCACACTTGTTCCTCCGTGTTTGCTGGGTTATGCTGAAGAGACCTTGGCATGCCTCTGCTACATCAGATGGCAATATGACGATTTATAAAAGTGGGATTCCTTTCTGGAGAGGTCCATGTTTACTATCTACCTGTAGTTGGAACATTCCAGAGAAAACATGACCATTGCAAACATTCCAATCAAAACTTTAAACCATCGGTCTAAGTTCCAACTATTCCATTTAGAACTTGACCAGTGTAGACATTCCAACCAGAATCTGGACATTGTTTCTGACGGAAGCTCCCAAATTGAGACACTATCAGATATCTGACATCCCTCTGTGCCCCTTGTCTCCATTCATCAGATCCCATGTCGGTGTCATCCCCCATCCTCTGCCTCCATTGTGGTGTTCCTGTGTGGCTGTGCTGGACTGAGCAGAACAGAGGATGGAGTGGGTCCAGCAGTGGGCGTTCAGGGTGCCAGGGTTCAGCAGGGTTTAGCAGGGTTATGAAAGAGCTGATTAATGATGGCCTCCGCCCTGACATGCCAGCACAATGACAGGGACAGGAGGGGGCGTGGCAGTGGATAATTACTGCTAAACGGTGTCTCTGTGAATGAGGCTGATGGGCCAGACACACGCAGCCAGGCCTCTCAGGCCACACAGACAGCAGCAGGAGGAGGAGGAGAGGCGGGGATGAGAGGCTGTGAGGCTAAGGGGGGGGGGGCTGGAGGGCTGGAAGGCTGGGGAACTTGGAGGCTGGGGGGGTGGAAGGCTGGTGGCTGGAGGATTGGGAGGCTGGGGGGCTGGGGAATGGGGGACTTGGAGGCTAGGGGCCTGGCAGGCTGGAGAGCTGGGAGGCTGGGGGAATGGGGGCTAGAAGACAGGGAGGTTGGGGGGCCCGGAGGCTGGGGCTCCATCTGTTGCTCCAGGCCAACCTGCAGAGGCTCAGATTTGGTCTGTGGATCGGCAAGGTCTGGGGGCTGGGGGCTGGGATAGGCAAGGTCTGGGGGCTGGGATAGGCAAGGTCTGGGGGCTGGGATAGGCAAGGTCTGGGGGCTGGGATAGGCAAGGTCTGGGGGCTGGGATAGGCAAGGTCTGGGGGCTGGGGGCTGGGATAGGCAAGGTCTGGGGTCTGGGGGCTGGGATAGGTAAGGTCTGGGGGCTGGGATAGGTAAGGTCTGGGGGCTGGGATAGGCAAGGTCTGGGGGCTGGGGGCTGGGATAGGTAAGGTCTGGGGGCTGGGATAGGTAAGGTCTGGGGGCTGGGATAGGTAAGGTCTGGGGGCTGGGAATCAGAATGAGATTAAGACTGCTAAATGTGCTAGGCTAACTAGGGAGGCCGAAGGTTTCAGAGAAAGAGAAAATAGTCAAACAGTTATAGAGGAAGGGGAGCGCAGCCTTGGGAGGGCCAGAACACAGAGAGACTGCTCTCTTCAAACTTCTGAGTGCTAACTAGGGTCAGGCATAGGCTGTCCAAGGGTTAACCTCTTTGTCACATTTGTGTATGAATGGTTGATGACTGAATGGCTGTTTTACTGCCCATAGCCTGTGCAGTCTGTCAGCTCCTTAACGCTTGCTGAGCATCTGTGCTCTTCTGGGTGAGGGGGTCTACTCCCCAGGGAGACACGTCCACAAGGTTCACCTTTGGAGGGTCTCAATAGATGAGGAATGAACACCAGCACACTCATCTTCACAGATCTCTCATCTAAACACGGTCTTACCGCTCTGCTTACAACGATTAACGTTTCCACTTCATTCACTTAGCAAACTGTCCTTTCCAACACAGAGTGCCTACACTGTTTACAAGTTAAGGAGGCAATCAAGGATATAAAGTCCACGGTTCTAACAGTATTTGGGTGGTCAGAGTCAGGGAACGGTGTGTATTTACCACACGTTTTCACCACAATCATTTGTAAGCCATGTTGTTCTGGATATATACATCTACTAGATGATTTTTTTTTTAAATGTCATCATCATAAGGGAAAAGAAGTTACAGTTTAAAATAAGTCTGTCCGTCAAAATATCCCATTTGTGTCAGCTATTATCTGAAGACTAGGTGTGTTTTTTTTGTGAGGAGTTTAGTAGTGGCTGTTTGTCTTCACTGTGAGAGAAGCAGGGCAACGCTTATCATCTCTGCAACCCAGCAGGAAATGGCTTCTGGTTGGTGGAAAGTTAGCTGCTGGGAAGCCTGTTGTTTATGTCATGGTTATCAGCTGTACAGTGTGATAATGACTGATTATCATGATATAACCCTGAAGACTGTAATAGGCCTCTGATAGTCATAATTGTAACAACCAATGATGTTTATTAAACATTTCATTAACGTACAAACGTCATAGCTTTCACAGTGTGTGTGTGGCCGGTGTGTTTGTGTGCACGCATGCGTGTGTTAGATAGATAGCGTTTGAGAGGCGGTGGGAAAAAGGTGTCCCAGCATCACCTGCTGGAAGAGAAAGAATGCCAGAGGCCAGGCGGCAAGGCCACTCAGCCTGACTCCTGTCCTCCTATGAGGTATTTGAAAGATAAGGTTGTTTTAAACAAGTGCAAATTCGCAGTAACTGCGACCATGTACGCGCATGCAGTTTTGTGTACCATACAGCCCAACGGAGCGGTATCAGACTCATATTCTGACTAGAATTATGAGTATGACAACGTCAGGCTTGTAGTCGCAGCTAATAAATAACAAATTATACTTTGCATCTTTCTGTTTGCTCTTGAGAAACTGAGCTCATTGGTGCAGTAGCTGAAACTGTTGACCAAGAGACGTTTTTCTCCCGAAACGTCCTTTCCAGTGCTATCTTTCCACGTGCCTGAGTGGTGCGCTTGGCAATCTGGCGTGCACGCGGAGGGGGGAGTTTCAGAGTGTAATTTATATTATTAAAACACCGAGGGGGATATATAAGTGAGTGGTTGTCCCTCTGTCTCGCTTGCTGAGATGGGCCAATCAGAAGCCAGATAGACAGAACCATTCCTGAACGCAATAGTGGAGAAAAGTTAGACCAGTGGCAGGTGGACGCGCATTACGCACGGGAGCAGAGCGCAAGGGGCTGACGGGACAAGAAATCAAAAAAAAAAAAAAAGGGAATGGAGTTGGGATAATGATTAGCCAATTTTAATAACGAGTGTAGGCTTTTTAATATATATATCGACCAACAACACAGTTGCTTTCCGGTTTCCTTCTGTCAAAGACTCTTTTTAACGATCTGACAAGTATTGGGTTTTTTTCTTCTAAAAGTTGTGTAATTTGAGTTGGCTGGACATTTCCTGGAGAGAGAAAATGACGGCAATGGAGAAATCCAACAACTTTCGCATTGATGCGCTCCTGGCGCACAACGCGCACCCGCACCCAGCTCACTGGGACGGATCTCAGGGGCTGTGCAGTGAAAACACACATACTCCCGTGTCGTGCCACCGCTCGGAAACCCCGTCTCCCCAGAGGACATCGAACGCTGCTCTTATCCAGACGGGTATTATCCCCAAACCGGGTTTGTTGAACATTCCCCATCCTGGCCTCACGGCGCTGACTCCGGGATCCTTCCCCGGACTGTACCCAGCTTCCCTCTACCCCCTGGCTGCTCTGGGAGCGCAGCATCCCGGCTTCATATATCCTGGCTTTACGCAGATGGCGCAGCCATATCCGGAGCATCTGAAGGCGGCCGCTATGGCTGGATCCTTCTCTTTGGAACACTGGATCAGAGCGGGAATGATGATGCCCAGACTCGGAGAGTATGGAGGTGAGTTACCGGCATCACCCTCATTTTTAGACGTATTCGTTTTTATATATATACTATACTATATGTATAACTTTTATTATACTATTATATTGTGCAAATAATGTATATTGTAGTGAGTAATTTTCAATGAACTGCTAATTCTAAATTATTTAATAATATCCTAAAATATTTCCCCTTTATAATGTGACTATAATGATGCCACCTTTTCGGCACCATGTTTACATTAGTCATAAATAGCATTTTCATCAGTCGAGGTGAGAAGGAACAACACAGGAAATAATCTTCAAGAGCTGATAACAGGCGACGGTTTCATTAAGTTAATGGTCCAGTTATATAGACTCTGCATATTATATTGTTGTCCTCCCACTGATAAAAAAAGGATATGATCCTGATCCTTTTCATTTATGACTGTCTCCATGGGACTACAACACTCATTGTGTCTCAATCATAATTTATACTTCATTCAAGCGGATATGTAAAAGCAGACAGTTGGGTCACTTTTGCAGATTGAGAAATTACCTTTCAGAGCCTATAAAATTCCTTCCCCCCCACCATCCCCCCCTCCCCCCCTCACTGTCTCCCAGTCACTCCGCAGGTCGGTGTACTGGGGAAATGCCGGAGGCCCCGGACAGCCTTCACCAGCCAGCAGCTGCTGCAACTGGAGAACCAGTTCAAGGTCAACAAGTACCTGTCCAGACCCAGGCGCTTCGAGGTGGCTACGTCACTCATGCTCACTGAGACACAGGTACTGTCCACCAGCTAGGGATCGATGCTGGTGATAAGGCTTCTGTTTTGGTAATAGTTTAGTAATACATTAACCATTATTTGTTTGTGTGTGCGTGTGTATGTGTTTGTGTGCATGTGTGTGTATGTGTGTATGTGCGTGTTTGACCAGGTGAAGATCTGGTTCCAGAACAGACGTATGAAGTGGAAGCGGAGCCGCAAGGCCAAGGAGCAGCGGGCGTCCCAGCCAGACTCAGGGAGTCCAGTCCTGGGGAAAAAAGGCACCAAGTCTGGGGGAGACAGCCGGAGCAACAGCCTGCATGACGAGGAGGAGGAGGAGGAGGAGGAGGAGGAAGACGAGGATGGAGAGGGTCTGTCTCCCCCTGCTGACTTCCTGGGGCACACGGAACACTCGAGCTACAGCTGCTCTGAGGACGAGTTGGAGGAAGGAGAATCCGCTGGCTGGAGGACTGGGGTGGGGCTTTGAGAGGGTCGGTGGGGTCACAAGGGCAGGGCTAGGGTAGAGGGAGGGGCTAGGGGAGAGGAAGGGGCAAGGAGAGAGGGAGGGGCTAAGGGAGAGGGAGGGGCTAGGAGAGAGGGAGGGGCTAGGGGCTAGGGGAGAGGGAGGGGTTAGAAGAGAGGGAGGAGCTATGGGTGAGGGAGGGGTTAGAAGAGAGGGAGGAGCTATGGGTGAGGGAGGGGTTAGAAGAGAGGGAGGGGCTAGGGGTGAGGGAGGGGTTAGAAGAGAGGGAGGGGCTATGGTAGGAGGAGGGGCTATGGAGAGGGTCAGACTATGGGGAAGTGGGGTCACAAGGAGAGAGAGATGGGTCATGGGGGGGGGGGGGCAATGAGAGATGGAGGGTCTGTGAGACGGGTCATGGAGGGGGGGGGGGCAATGAGAGATGGAGGGTCTGTGAGATGGGTCATGGGGGGGGGGGGGGGGCAATGAAAGATGGAGGGTCTGTGAGACGGGTCATGGAGGGGGGGGGGGGCAATGAGAGATGGAGGGTCTATGAGACGGGTCATGGGGGGGGGGGCAATGAGAGATGGAGGGTCTGTGAGACGGGTCATGGAGGGGGGGGGCAATGAGAGATGGAGGGTCTGTGAGACGGGTCATGGGGGGGGGCAATGAGAGATGGAGGGTCTGTGAGACGGGTCATGGGGGGGGGCAATGAGAGATGGAGGGTCTGTGAGGAGGGGGGGGGCAATGAGAGATGGAGGGTCTGTGAGACGGGTCATGGAGGGGGGGGGCAATGAGAGATGGAGGGTCTGTGAGACGGGTCATGGATGGGGGGGGGCAATGAGAGATGGAGGGTCTGTGAGACGGGTCATAGAGGGGGGGGGGCAATGAGAGATGGAGGGTCTGTGAGACGGGTCATGGATGGGGGGGGGGCAATGAGAGGTGGAGGGTCTGTGAGACGGGTCATGGGGGGTGGCTATGAGAGAAGGAAGGTCTGTGATTGGACGTCCCAGATGAGAGTGATTTGCAGCCCATCACCGCATGGTGTAGCCCTGTGACATCATCAGTATTACGTCTTGACAACGTCTTGTAATTGTAACAACCACTGTTGTTACAATTACACTTTTAAAAATACCACCTCTAGTGTGGCAGTATTTTGTTATTCTCATCCTTTTTCCACAACCACTCAATAATGTAATTGTCTTTGAAAGGCAACAAGGACCTAAAGCAGCCAGTCTCGTTAGAGGCCCTGAATGTGAGGTACTGTCTAGAACAGCCAAAAGGATGAGCGTTTAAACACAAGGTTTTACTCAACACCTGAAAGGATAATAAGGTTTTGTTTGACCACTGTGACATACATGTTTAGAGGTTGAACATGAAGTAAGAACACAATACAACTGATATACTAATGTAGTCTGTTTGCAAGAAAAAAACATACTGAATTAGTACACAACACAAAGAGACTGTTGGTCTTTCACAAGTATGATCCCAACTAACCCAGGTTGCTCCTTATGACCCTTGAAATGAAGGCAGTTTGGATTGGTTTAACACATGGCATTTAATATGACCGGTAACATTGTTTCTTATCTATCTTGGCATTTGCCATATTGTTATTTAATGTATTTAAACATTTGAAAAAATAATATATTTCATGTCAAAGGTAAACACTAGTAGGCTATTGCTATTTTTTGTTGCTGTGAAGAAATATAAAATAAAATCATATTCTTGAATGTTGTGTTGTTGATCAAACATGAGTACTGTTTATATCCTGGAATGGTACACACTTCTTTACTACTAAAGACAGAACTACACATTTTATAGTCAATGTACTGCTTATAAAAATCACAATAATATTATGGAAGATTTTCCTTAAACAGCCTGTTTAATAGGCATTTCCAAGCAGGTGATATAAGTGTGATATGACACTTTTGCAGACCTGTATAGCAGATCAAGTTCAAGGCCAGGTACTACCAAAAATAATGCATTTTGTTCAGTTTATCAAATGAGAGATTTTTTATGTATTTTTCTTCTTGATCATAGCTTGTGAGTTGGTAGCAGTAGCCACTGTGTGGCAGTAAAGTATAGGCTTGTGAGACCATTGTGCGTCTATACTTCTTGAGAGTTGTAGTAGCTTATTTCTTGATAATAAGAACCCCTTGAAGAACACAATAAGTTAAGAAATGAATAACAATGATGTTTATCGAGATATCCCAGTTTTTCGGATGGTCATCATCATATTATGGTGCTGCAGCTAATACTCTCGACAGCTATCTCCAAGATGTATATCTCTAAGTGAATGGTCGTTTCTTACCCTTACAACTACCCGTAGTAGAGAAGCTGTTACGGAAGTATGTGTGGAAAATGGCTTCGGAGACAAACGACACAGATTTGGTAGCAGAACTCAGTCCGAAATCATCAGAGGTAGGAGAACTTTACACTTGTGTTGACTAATATCAACAAACCATTTCCTTTATTAAAGGAGGAAATGTGTTCGCTTCAACTTGTGTCTAAAGTTGTTCCAGCTATTATCATGGGGTAGTTTTAAGACGCTTGACTACCGTCAGCTAAGCTAACTAGCCTAGCGGAGTTAGCAACCGCGCTCCTCACATGGGGCAAACCTAGACCGCGCTCTAGCTAGCCTGCTAGCTAGACACGCTAACGTTCGTGCCTCTTCACACTACTAGCTAGCTATTCGTGACCCGTTACCTAGTCCAAGTTCATAATTGAAAGGTTTTGGCCTAAATGTTTGTATTTAGTAAGTTGCATGGGTCCATTATAAGTTGCTAGCTAGCTGCTGGGTATGACAGCCTTTTGTCATCTTTCATGCAACTGTTCTCTAGCTAGATGCTGGCTAAGTGGCGTTTGGGGTTATTCCACCGTATGTTTAGCTTGATAGCTATGTCATTACAACGATGGAGTTAACTTGTTTGCTACATCAACAGCTAATTATCTTACTCTACAACGGTCTCGATCATAATTGACTTGACTGATGGACGGCCTAACATAGTAAATCAACTTGTTAAGTTGTTGATGTCAGGCAATCTGTTGCTTCTTCCGCCACGGTTGCTACCTAAGTAGATGTGGGTCCAACTGTCCCGAGGACTGAACTAGTCCACATTTATTATTCGCTTAGGCAAAGTTAGTAACTGCATTACAGCTAGCTATTTACCTCGTTTTTAATTACGGTTCGGTCGCCTCTGTCCCTTCAGCCGTCCCAGTCCCAGACGGATGGAGCCTCCCGTTAGGAGTCCCGGTAGTCCTTCAGCCGGAGACGCCGGGGTCGAGAGGATCCGTGGTGAGTTACACTTGTACAGTCTACTACATTTTCTACAGAGGGAAACCAGCACCGTATTCAATTATTGTCTGTCGTTTCTGTCTCTCTGTAGCAGAAGACAGAGAGTCTGGAAGCGAGAGCCCAAGCCAGCCAACCCCGGGGTGGTGAGCCCCAGGGCAGGCAGGGTCGGGGCAGCGAGCCCCAAAGATGGGGCCTCCTCCGGGCCCAGCGAAGGCAGCCAGGATTCCAGCGGGTCCCGCAGTGACAGTAGCGATGACGAAGACAGCGATGATGAAGACGAAGGCACGGTCCGCAGGATGAAGAGCAGCGTTGCTCACGTCATCAGGGTGAGGCGACACACATGTACATGTCCTTATAAGCAGCACAGTGGCCGAAGGAATCGTGACCGTTTAGTCTTGAAGTATGTGTTGATGTGTAGCTCTGACCCAGGCCCGCGTGCGGGGTGTTTGATCTGGTAAATGACCATGTTGACGTTCACATTGTTGGTGTTCATGCTGTTGTGGTTGTGTTTCAGAGAGCCCCAGGTGAAGCCGGCCAGGCCAGGAGAAGGAGCTCATCCCCAGACCACGAGTACGTGGAGATTAGCCTGGCTTCCTGCTCCCTCTGAGCTACTAGATCTACATAGACTGGGCCTGAACATGTAGATATAGACTGGGCCTGAACATGTAGATATAGACTGGGCCTGAACATGTAGATATAGACTGGGCCTGAACATGTAGATATAGACTGGGCCTGAACATGTAGATATAGACTGAGCCTGAACATGTAGATATAGACTGGGCCTGAACATGTAGATATAGACTGGGCCTGAACATGTAGATATAGACTGGGCCTGAACATGTAGATATAGACTGAGCCTGAACATGTAGATATAGACTGGGCCTGAACATGTAGATATAGACTGGGCCTGAATACATAAAAATTAGTTTTCTGTTAACCATAGAATAGACAGATTTGGTCTGGGAGAAAGGACCTAGTTGTACGATGTGTGCTCTTGGTAAACCTATCGTGTTGCTGTTGTTCCAGGAGCGATGAGGGCCGGAAGTCGCGGTCACGGTCTCGCTCCAGGAGCCAGGACAGAGATCGGCGCTATGAGAGGGGACGCTACGGCAGGTAACAACACGCCTGGCTTGGCTGCTCTGGTCTCTAATCTAATAGGCTTTTCACACTGCATATTCTTAGCCCATGGTTATCCTTAGCCCCAGGCTAAGAGTTGACCCTGGGATATCTTAGCCCTGTGTTTAGTTGATTTTCAGGGGATAACCCTGCAGACTTGGGGCTAACCCTGCTCCAGAGGCTAGCCCTAGGCTAAAGTCTGGGTTAGCCCACTTTGGAATGTGCCAAAATTGTGTCAGGGTGAAAGCTTTCTTAGCCTGGACTAAAAAAGTTCTAATAAAGCTTTTAGTCCTGGGCAAAGTGCTGTGTGAAAAGCCTGTAAGAGTGCCATGTAAATCACAACACAAACAACAAACACCTGGCTTCTGTCCCAGACCTGTAACTCACCTTAACTAACGTCCTCCTCCTCAGAGATCGGTACCAGGACCGAGACAGGGACCGCTACGAACGCCACTCCAGCCGGGACAGGGAGGACTTCAGGAGGCGGGGCCGGTCTCCGTCCCCAGCCAATAGGGAGGCCGCAGGCGAAGAGCCTCCAACCAAGAAGAAGAAGGAGGAGGTGGACCCCATCCTGACCCGCACGGGGGGGGCCTACATCCCCCCCGCCAAGCTCCGGATGATGCAGGCGCAGATCACCGACAAGAGCAGGTACGGCCGC
Source organism: Thaleichthys pacificus (assembly GCA_023658055.1). Lineage (NCBI taxonomy): Eukaryota > Metazoa > Chordata > Actinopteri > Osmeriformes > Osmeridae > Thaleichthys > Thaleichthys pacificus. Next base: position 3,205,442 of record CM042867.1, read on the forward strand.
CATCTTTGTAGTCCTCCTCGTCATCATCATTAGCACCATGAGAATCAATAGGGATACAACTGATTCCTGACCAGGTGGTGCTGTCTTGTGCACTTATTGACGTGAACCCCAACTCTGTACCTCCCTCCCTCACATATCTCCCTCACCCCACTAGCCTGGCATACCAGCGTATGAGCTGGGAGGCTCTGAAGAAATCCATCAACGGTCTGATCAACAAGGTCAACGTGTCCAACATCGCCATGATCATCCAGGAGCTTCTGCAGGAGAACATCGTCAGGGGCAGGTAACGGACACGCGCGCGCGTGTGTGTGTGTCAGGGGTCCGAATTGGGAGAAAATGACGGCCTGTTGCACATCCCTAACTCGGTGTCTGTGTCTCTCTGTGTGTGTGTGTGTGTCCAGAGGTGTGTTTTCCCGCTCGGTCCTGCAGGCCCAGAGTGCGTCTCCCATCTTCACCCACGTGTACGCTGCCGTGGTGGCCATCATCAACTCCAAGTTCCCCCAGATAGGAGAACTCATCCTCAGGAGACTCATCCTCAACTTCCGCAAGGGATACCGCAGGAATGACAAGGTAGCTACTAGCCCTGAACACCCCAGTATGCGTGCTAGCCCACGTGCTGCAAGGCCAACACAACGAGATCAGTACACTAGTGCAGACCGTGAACCATAAATGTGCCCTGTTGATCTGTTTCCACTTGGTAACACTCAGTGGGGTTTGTTTTTCAGCAACAATGTCTGACGGCATCCAAGTTTGTGGCCCACCTCATCAACCAAAATGTGGTATGTCTTCCTGGAACATCTGCACATCTGCATCTAGGCCTCTTGACATAGTCCTAGAACTTCCCATTTCAGATCTCGTCCCTCTGTCCAAAGAACGGATCGGATTTCTGAGATCTGTTGTTTAGTTCCCGGTTAATGGTTCCCTACCTTACCCACCTGTCCTCCTCCAGGCCCACGAGGTGCTGTGCCTGGAGATGCTGACCCTGCTGTTGGAGAGGCCTTCAGACGACAGCGTGGAGGTCACCATCGCCTTCCTCAAGGAGTGTGGCCTCAAGCTCACAGAGGTCTCCCCCAGAGGCATCAACGGTACAGATGGGTTTTGGTCGAAACGTAGAAAAGTGCCTTTGTAAAGCCAGTTGCCACCTACACACAGCTTATCTTGCTTGTCTGAGTAAACATCAGGTTGCACGGGATTCTTTTCGTAAGAAAGAGAAGCATTTCCGCGTTCTACCACGTTAAGTCGGTTTGTTGTCACTTTGACAACTTAGAAGCTGTGCAGAAGAGTCGTTTACACTAGTGCACAGCGCCGGTAGACATCTCCGAATTGTGGAAGCCAAAGGAAGGATTCGTATTGCGTCGCTTCTTGAGAACTCCAAGGCATAGTGAGCTCTCTGAGGCAGGTTTCCACATGCATTGCTGGGCTCCGCTGTTTAGTTTCGCAACAAGTATACAGGCTACGTCATTAGTCTGCTGTCGTAACGGGAAGCTGATGCCAAGTAGAAGTGTTTACCATGCTGTGTCCCGCCCGATACGAGCACCAACGAGAAGTACTGATGCGTCTCTGCACTGACGTCATACAGGACTACAATGCATATAGTACACGGTTACTGTTAGCTACTGTTTTGGTTATCAAACATGTTTGAACTGTTTTTTTTCCAGCCATTTTCGAGCGCCTGAGAAACATCCTCCACGAGTCGGAGATCGACAAGCGGGTGCAGTACATGATTGAGGTGATGTTCGCCATCAGGAAGGACGGCTTCAAGGACCACCCTGTGGTGCCCGAGGGCCTGGACCTGGTGGAGGAGGAGGACCAGTTCACCCACATGCTGCCCCTGGAGGACGAGTACAACCAGGAGGACGTCCTCAGTGAGACACGCACGCACACACACTCATATATATACACACACACCTTCACACACACAATCACACACCTACAATCACACACACACACCTATATATACACACACTCCTATATACACACACACACACATACACACACCTACGTACACACACACATACCGTTTCTGTTGATCTGATGCTTTATATCCAAAACCGTCACAGCGCCTTGTGCTCTACTGTAACTGGAAATATCTGATCCGTCCAGATGTGTTCAAGATGGACCCAGACTTCTTGGAGAACGAGGAGAAGTACAAGACCATAAAGAAGGGTACGTGTGGCGCTCCTGGACCAGGAGGCTTTTCTGTCTCACTGACATGCAGAGGACTGTTTGAGCAACAGGCCAAACTCGGGTCCATGTCACAGGTTTAACACACCCACTTGGTGGAACGCTAAATCTGCACGTGGATGTCTGAAGTAATGGAGGTGTTTGGCTTTGAATCTTCCATAACCGCCGTGTTCCCCGTGTGCGCGTGCAGAGATCCTGGACGAGGGAAGCAGCGACTCGGGAGAGGACGCGGACGGGAGCGACGATGACGATGACGACGACAATGATGAAGAGAAGGAGGGAGAGGTTGGAGAAGGTAGGGTGTTCAGCTGTACTGAGCTCTCACGGAGGGGGGTGGGGAGGTGGGTGGGGAGGGAGGGGAGGGAGGGAGGGGGGTGAGGAGGGAGGGAGGGAGGTGAGGGAGGGAGGGAGGGAGGGGGGTGAGGAGGGAGGGGAGGGAGGGGGTGGGGAGGGGGGGGAGGGGGGTGAGGAGGGTGGGGGGTAAGGAGGGTGGGGGGTGAGGAGAATGAGAGGCACATGGCTGGCTGGGCCAGATAGAGGGAGCTAGAGAGCGAACAAGAGATGGGGGGGGGGGGGTGAGAGAGAGCCTGGCGTAGAAGATGGAGAGAGGAAGAGAGAGAGAGCCTGGCGTAGAAGATGGAGAGAGGAAGAGAGAGAGAGCCTGGCGTAGAAGATGGAGAGAGGAAGAGAGAGAGAGCCTGGGGTAGACGATGGAGAGAGTTGGAGAGAGGCAGAGAGTGGGAGCATTCATCCACAGTAGTGTCCTCGTTTGTCCTCGTCGTTCAGCAACCCAGCGTCTGGGTCGCCAACAGGAAGCAAAGCCAGAAAGCCATTAGTGTGAAGGGCTGCCTGCCTCTCCTACTGGCCTGTCTGGAACGCTTCCCTCACCCGGCCTTCCAGGGTTGTCACGGAGATCCCCAGGAGGTGGTCGCTTGTGCCCCCCCCCCCCCCCCCCCCTTACGTCCTCCTAACATCACCTCTCCTCTCTGCTCCAGACGGAGAGAAGATTACCATCTTCGACCAGACAGAAGTCAATCCTGGTCGCCTTCAGAAGAACCATCTACCTGGCCATCCAGTCCAGGTATGTTCACCTGCCCAAACCGTACCTGTTAAGACATGACGATATGCCTCACCATATAAATAACCTGGCCACAAGCACTGCGCACCACACTGCCTCTATCCGTCTTCTCTGCAAGCCTGGACTTTGTAGCCCAGATATCAATGCGGTCTCTGTAGAGTGGGAGCAGTTCCTGCTGGCAGCCCAGGGTTGACAGGGTCCAGTCAGTGGCCGGGCTGGCCTGTCTCTCTGGTCCCAGGGCCAACGGTGCTGACTGAAGTGGGTCATTTAGCCAGCCAGAGGCTGGATCTGGACCTCTCCTCTGGGTCTCAATCAAACCTTCACACAGATGGTAGAAATCAATGCCTGGCCAAGATACGCTCGTGCACACACACACGTACACACACAGAGAGAAACCACAAGCCAACACACACACACACACACACACTTACACAGCAGCCTCCCACGATGGTAGGGATATTTAAAGCGTGTTTGAAGAAGTCACACATCTCCTCTCCATGTGGGTCTGGAGGAAATGCGTGGCCTGGTGCCACAGCCTTCCTGGGATCTGGAGGAGGGGGGAGGGGAGCTGGGGAGGGAGGGGTAGGGGGGCAGGATTCTGGGAATTTTCAGAGGTGGAAACTTTCCATGGGAATACCGTATTTCTTTGATTAAACGCTGCAGCGTTTATTACACAATGTTCAAATTGAGTGCGGCGTTTATTCGAGGGCGGCGTTTATTTGAAGGCGGCGTTTATAAGAAAAACTGTATAGGCTAGCTGCGCTAGCATGCTAACGTGTCTTTAGACAAGCTTGCTAATTTGCTACATTAAATGTTCTAAGATAGTTTGAACAGTACGGTCTTCTAAATCACCGATTTGGCGACGAGCAAATGCCAATGTTAGCTAGACTAGCTAGCTCTATCTCATCTGCTTTTTATTAACGCTGATTTGCAAGGAATGCAAGAACAGTTAGAAAGCGAAAACACCTAGACTGTCAGCCATGTAAACTAGTTTAGCTTGCTAACGCAAGAGCACCTGCCTCTCTCCAGTTCATTCAATAGATCATTTAGACAGGCGTTAGCAATAGGCTACACTGCTATTAGTTTTCTGGTTTCTTGATGTGTATTTGAAACGTATTTAGCTAGCAGTGGGCCCCTAGTGCAACACGAGAGAATGTTCATTCAAATGACATGCTGCTACTACTGTATTTCTGTGACTGGGTTTATTACACAATGTAAATTTTTGGTGCAGCGTTTATTCAAGGGCGGCGTTTATTTCAGGGCAGGGTTTAATCGAAGAAATACAGTATTCAGAAATAAGAGGGAATATTTGGGGGAATGAGAAATAAAATGAGAAATAAACAATCAATATTTAGCAGCTTGAGTTGGACGATGTAAAAATAAGCACCACATTTTGAGGGAACCTTTTTGACGAATGCAACCCTTTTGCAAGCCGAGGGATGGGGGAGGGAGAGATGCAGAAGGATGGAGAAGGGAGGGAGTTTGTTTACCAAACACTTCTGAGCTGAAGTGAGGGTTTAGCACGAGGTTGAAACCGGTCAATCTGACCTTCTCTGCTACACTTTATAAGGATGGGCTCAATACAGAGGAGGGTAGAGAGAGGGACGGGAGAGCTACATTGAGGATGAGGGAGGGAGAGAGAGAGAGGGAGAGAGGGATGGGAGAGCTACATTGAGGATGAGGGAGAGAGAGAGAGAGAGGGGGATGGGAGAGCTACATTGAGGATGAGGGAGGGCGAGAGAGAGGGGGATGGGAGAGCTACATTGAGGATGAGGGAGGGAGAGAGAGAGAGAGGGAGAGAGAGGGGGGATGGGAGAGCTACATTGAGGATGAGGGAGGGGGGGGGAGAGAGGGGGGGGGGAGAGAGAGAGAGAGGTAGGGGCTGAGACAGGGAGATGCGTCAGTGAGAGAGCAGGCCCATCAGTGCTGTACCCTGGGGCCGGCTGGCCAGTCAGTTGGCACTGATGCTGAAAGCTTCCCCCCTCCTCTGATGCGCTGCTTTCAGCTCGCTGATGAAAGCCTCTACCCTGCCCCTCTTCTGCCCAAACACACTCCCAAACGCCACCGTCTACAGTCCTCTCTCCTTCCCCCCCTTCGCTCCTCTCAACTGGCCTACCATCCCTCTCTCCTCACCCTAGTACTCACACACACACACCCCTTACTTAAACACTTCCACACGCTTCCAACAGCCCCAGCCAGGTTAGGAAAATATCAGTGCCGCACATTTCTCTGGTGTATAAAAAAAAAAGATGCTCAGTGCTATTTGAGAGCGTGTGCAGTCGAGCTGTCCTTGTGGCAGGTCTTGGTGCACTTGTGCATGATGATTAAATGGGAGTACATCATGGAGCATGTTTGCTATCAAGGAGACTGTATTTTGAGAAGACGGTGTGAATTTTCTCAGTTGGAGTGCCAGAGAGACTGAGTCAGATGCGTTGGATGCTGTGTGTGTGTGTGTGTGTGCGCACACAGCTGTTATCACCCAGATGCAGAATGTGTGTAGTAAGTGTGGGAGTCACCCACCAGGTCTGTAGTATTCCTCTCAGTTATGCTCCACATCTACATCTCTCTGTCTCTCCCCACAGACAGACACACACACACACAGTCTACTGTAAGATGAGGACAATGTAGAACAGAGGCCAGACCCCCTGGGGAGACACAATCTGTTAATCAGCCTGTTTGTTTACTTAGGCACATTACAGTCTTCTAAAATGTCTTCCTGTCAAACAACATGATTCTGTAGAGTTAAGGCAGGATTGGTGGAGTCTTCAAGCTAACTCTGTCTCTGTGTGTGTGTGTGTGTGTGTCCCCAGTCTGGACTTTGAGGAGTGTGCCCACAAGCTGATTAAGATGGACTTCCCTGACAGTGAGACGGTGGGTACCCCAGCTCAGTCTTCTGCTAAGACAGCGGTGTTTTCACAGCTTCGGTTTCACACTTCTCGTCCACCATCTCCCGTTCCTTCTCTCCCACCAAACACACCTCAGCATGCCTCCTCCACCCTCCTCCTCCACCACCACCTTCTCCCTCCTCCTCCCCTTCCTCTTCTCTCCCTCCTCATGAATAAGACCCCACCATCACAGCCCTCCGTCCCCTCCCCGCACGTTTTGTATGTTTACTTTGTTCAGGGTTTGGGTCTAAATATTTACTCCTGGTCTCCATGGGGACCATGCACATATATTGGTCACTGGGGGGAAGACATTTGCCCTACGTCCTCGTTGGCCTGTGAAGATGTCAGACAATGATCTGTTTAAAGTGAATGGCCATTATGAAGCCCAGCAGAAGCCTGATAACGACCTATTCATTACATTTAGTCATTTAGCAGACACTCTTATCCAGAGCACAGTAAGTACAGGGACATTCCCCGAGGCAAGTGGGTGAAGTGCCTTGCCCAAGGACACAACGTCATTGGCCTGGCGGGGAATCGAACCGGCAACCTTCTGATTACTAGCCCGATTCCCTAACCGCTCAGCCATCTGACTCCCTCATTAGAATCAAGTGTAGGCTGCAGCTCTGCTCCCACGCCTAGAACCTTCTCTGGATCCAGAACCCTTCCCTTGGAACGCCCCCTATCCTGGTCCCATCCATCCAGAACATTCTCATCTGGACACGACCAAGATATCTAACCTCGAAATCCCCCACGACACAGGGTGAACTCAGTGACCCGCTAGGTAGCGTTCACAGTTCAGCGAGCCTCCTCCAACGCAGCCATGCTCTCCCCCTAACCTGGCCCATCAGACTTCCCAAGGAGGACTCTCACCTCCAGGTTTACATAAGCCCAACCCGCCTCCCCATATAGCTGTGGCCCGGCCCACGTTCCTCCGTGGGTGGAGAGGAGCAGCTGTTGATATTCTGTAGTCCAGAACCGACGCTAGCGGTAAGTTTGGGAAAACGGTTTGAAAAAGACACTCGTTGTAGATGTTGGAATGTGAGCACAGGGTTCAGCCAGTTGTCAGCGATGGGTTGAGCGTGCCTAGGTAGCAGAGCGCCGCAATGTTTTTATTGTCAGTTGTAAACATGTCAGTGACTGTCAGACGTGAATCACGGCTATACACCTGGGGTTTGGTGTACAGGCTGCACCTCTTCTCCACTCGGGCGGGAACAGCAGCTCCCCAACCCACTGTGTGGACGTTAGATGTGGAAACATGGCGTCGAGATTTGTTCTGTTTTTTAATGAAAATTCAGACGACAAGCCTGTTTAGTTTATACGCCCCCCTTTTGTGTGTAAGAGTTTGACGTCTGACAGGAGAGTTGGAGGGAGGGGGAGGGGAGAGAAGCTGACTTGTCTGACAGGAGGGGGGGAGAGCGGCGAGATGAGAGGAGGAGGAGGAGGGTTAAGTTCTGCCAGCTCTGGCTTTTTTTCCTTTCTCTATCTTGTCTTTCTCCCTAGATAAGGTATCAGGTGCAGAACCTCATCTGGTTTCCCACAGAGAACTGTAGACGGACGGAGAGAGAGAGAGAGAGAGAGAGACTGAGAGAGAGAGACTGCCAGGGAGAGAGAGAGAGAGAGAGAGAGAGACTGACAGAGAGAGAGAGAGAGAGAGACTGCCAGGGAGAGAGAGACTGACAGGGAGAGAGAGAAGAGAGAAACAGAGATAGGGAGACCGAAATGGAGAGAGACAGACCGAGGGAGAGAGTATGCAAGGCCTCGTCTGCCATGAAAGCACCTCATCCCACAAACCTCACCACAGATGGCTCCCCAAATCCTTCCTGACAACTCACCCTACCACCTTCCCCCCCCAGTCCCAACCCCAGCCCGTAGTCCTAGTCCAACATCCTGTCCCAGGCCTCGACATCTAGCCTCCAGAACCCAGATGCAGCATGCCTGGGCAACAGGGGCTTAGTGCTTCAACACAGACAGGAAGCCTGTAATCTCTGCTTCCTCTGTGCCTGGAGACCAGGGGTGGGGCTGTTTCCAGCTGCAGGGAGGTTCTGGGGGGAGTGCTCCACCAGACATGGAGACCAATCTATCCTGTTTGATCGAATACGGCCTTTATGTGGTCTGTGGATGGTTGGTTTACGGACTCTATGTATCTATGGCCTAGTCCTGGTACATGCACTGAGAAGTTTAAACCCCATGTGTCATGGTCCATTTATTAAGATTTTTTGTTGTTGCTTAA
>CM042867.1:3218818-3246318 GCA_023658055.1 Thaleichthys pacificus
GAGGAGGGAGGGGAGGGAGGACAAGGAGAACAGGCATTCCGATCGGTACAGGGAGTCCAGGAGGAACGAGGAGAGGAGCAGAGATGACTCCCCTCGCAGGAGGAGATAGTTTGGTTACAGGAGGAGGAGGAGGAAGGCTAGAAGGAGGAGATGGGGAGGGGATAAGGGATAACAGCCACACTAGATGGAATAAGAGAATACTAGTGATGAAAGTCAGGCTGCATCAATATAAGGGCTGTCACATCCATACTGTCATCATGCAGCCTAGGTGGTTATGAGCTCAAGTCTTTTTTTCCGGTCGTTGTGGCCTTCTAAACCAAGCCGCTGTGTGGAGGTCCCAACCCTGGTTTCACCTGGATCAGATCTACTCTGCAGGCAGGCAGGCAGGGAGGGATGGGGGAGAGGGAGGAGAGGGAGAGGAGAGCTGACGCTATGTCTACTGTGTATCCATAGCTGTGAACCAGACCTCCTGCCAGCTTCCTGCCGTTCTGACTGCTGGAGTGTGTAATGTGTTTCCCATCCAGTCCTGGCTTCTCTGCTCATCGTGGTCTTGTGTGTGTGTGTGTGTGTACCAAACAGCTGCAGCCAGGTGAAGTGTGTGTTAGCAGGGGGAGGTTCCAGCCCTGACCTGCCATGCAGTGTGGTCTGTGTATATATATGATATAAATAAAGGACATCTCTAGGGGTTCTTACTGCGGAAGTCTGCCGGCCTCACGGCCTCTAAATCGCCATGTTTGTATTTGCTGCAGCATATTTTGTATTGGTGGAACCTATTTTTCTGTTGATGAAAATTGTGACAAGATGAAACATGAATAAAAAAATCTCCCTCAACTGTTCTCCCTGTGCTGTGCTTTACTCACTCCAGCTGTGGCCTAGTTAGCTCTGGGAAACTGGTCGTTTGACGAGGCTTCCGATAAATAGCTGATGCCCTTGCAAGTGTCTTTGACTAAAAGCCCAAGTACCAACCAGCTTCTGAAAGTTGCAGTTGGATGAGAGTGAACGTCCTCACTTTCAGCCAGCTGTCTGCTCTGCGCCAACATATTTGACCGTGAGGTAGACCACTGAGGAATGAACTCCCCAAACCCTGAAACGGCACCCGACCTGTTAGGAGCTAAATAATTTGCGCCTCAAGCCTGTGTGTTTTGCATAAGTTTTTTTTCACATTCTAAAATAAACTTGTTTTTCCTGTCGAGTGTTTTCATGGTGTGTGTGTGTTGTACCACATGATGTTCTTAAATGACACCCTTCTTGACTGTGTGTGTGTTGTCTAATGTTATGCTGCCTCATCACACTGCAACTGGAAAGACAGGCATCCTGCAGCTGGTGAAGGGCAAGGCAGAGGTGTTTCCAAAACAGGCTTTTATCTACCTCTAAAGGAACATTCAATTATTTACACTAAAGAGACACGCTGAATATTTTTGGGCAACACAGAAGATACTTCTCATGTTGAAATAGCAGAGAAAGTCTATCCGCACCACATTGCATCCTGCATTGATGAACCGCACATGAGTGTGCCTTGGGTGACCTTGAGTGCCAGCCCAAGGTCGTAGCAGGGGGAGGGGGAGGGGAGGAAAGTGGGTCGTCCTTTGTAGTGTTGTCGGGGGCAACGGAATGGAAGACTGGCTCCTCTGGGATGGAGACGAAGATCTGGAATCACAGAGGCTTGATCTGCTGTCAGTTCAGCGTGCCTGGGGGGTGGGGGGGGGAGATTTAAATTCTATCTATGCTTTGAGTAGTTCATTCTTCTATGAAGTATATCAATAAGTACTCACACTCTCACCCCCCCCCCCCCCCCCCCACACACACACACACACTCTTGTTTCTCTCTCTCTGTACTGAGACTGCACTGGTTAACATTTGATCTCATTTCACACGTGCAGATATCGCTAATTGTTCACTCTCTTTTAAATAGATTCCTTTTCTCACCGCTCCCTCCGTCCCTCCCAGCCTGAGCTGTTCAGTTTATGTTTTAACTGCGAGCACGTCGTGTGAACAGGGTTCACAATCTCCTCAATAATATACCATGGTACCAAAATAAAGAGAGAGACTGGGGGAGAGAGACATATAGAGAGACTGGGAGAGAGAGAGACTGGGGGAGAGAGAGAGAGACTGGGGGAGAGAGACATATAGAGAGACTGGGAGAGAGAGAGACTGGGGGAGAGAGAGAGACTGGGGGAGAGAGAGAGAGACATAGAGAGAGGACTGAGGGACAGAGAGAGAGACTGGGGGAGAGAGAGAGAGACATAGAGAGACACTGGGGGAGGCCTAGAGTATCAGTCAGGAATGTGTCACCTCCACAGCAGTAGATAATTTTAGCTTCAGGGATAATTCCTGCTGTTCCTCTCACTTCCAGTCTAATTGTCCTGCCTGATGCTAAGGATGAGATAGCAGGCCGTGTCTCTCCTGGCCTGGTGGGGGGTGGGGGATGGAGGGGGGGGGGGGGGGATGGGGGGTGGAATATTACATTAGAACCTCACAGATGTTTGACACACTGCGTTTCCCCTGAGAGGTTGTCGCGGTGACGACGGCTGTGCTTGGGGTGGTGTGTGAGCCTCACATTAAGCTGGTGTCTCCACTCACGGACACGCGACTAACGCCCCCGTGCCCCCGCCCCCCGGAGCAGGGAGGGAGGAGAGGTAATGAGGCCATACATCACCTTGCCCATGTTCCTGTGGTCCATTAGGAGGATCTGCATTACCTTCTAGCCTTCTAAGGATGGATAGAGAGTCTCTGCTGCTTGGGATGGTGGTGTGTGTGTGTGTGTGTGTAGGGGGGTCCTACTGGGCTACTGCACTGCATCATGGACCCTCTGGATGGGGAATTTAGCCACCTATTGCTACAAACGTTGTCTGGGTAAAAATTACACAATTATATTTTAATAGAGAGGGTGTATGTGTGTGCCAGCCAATGTGTGTGTGTGTGTGTGTTAGTGCAGTCAGTCAACCTCCAGGGGCCATTTATGCTTCCGGGGAGGAACTGGTAGTGTGGGTGCTGTTCCTGCAGCCTGTGTTTAACTTCTAAAATAGAGGTTTATATGGTGACCAGCAACATAGCATATAATTAGCTCCCCTCCTGTAGCAGGAACATGTTAATCTTAGAAATCCACACTTTTAACACATTTGAACGTTGGCCATTTGAAGCAATGGGTGACCGTCTGGGAATAACTCATTGCCAGTCAAAGCAATATTTACAAGTAGGCTACAGCTTTCAATGTGAACAGGTTCATAAAACGTAATTCTCAGCTTCTTATTGAGGGTCTTTCCGTACCTATACGTCCATGAGTGGAAGTGGGATATACATGCAAGGCGCGCTCAGGTAGCGCTGCCCTCGAGGCCGCGGGATGAGCATGCGTGGATGCTATCTGGGCTAGTCAGAGCGAGCGGCTTACCGCTGTCAAACCGTCCGAGCGCGAGAGAGCGAGAGAGAACACTCGGTGCAACCGGCGACGAGAGACGAGACCGTTACTTTCTGACACCAAAGGCTGACTACAGGTAAGTCCAATAACCGTTTTTCCCTTCCCGCACAAAAGCGAGTGAACTATTGTATGAAGTGGAGAGGATGTCCAAACCATTTTAAACGAGACCAACTTGCTGTTGAGCACTAGTAGCCTATACTCTTGATCAGAGTTCCGTCAATATGACAGACAAGGCGTGTGTCAGACCCTGGCGTTGGCTTTCTCGGCATTCCACTCCCAAATTACTTCGTTTCTAGTCATGACTACTTTTCACAGACAATGTGAGTTGTTCACAATGACCACACGCATTTCGTAAACCGAGAGTGGATTTTTTTTTTTGCAGGGGGATGGGTTTGAGTAAGCTATAGGTTACGCGTGACAGTTCGGTTCAAGTCTAAAACGACGCTCCACCAGCTTTGCCTCTGAGCGTCGTGAGTGTTTGTGGTCACATTGTAAACACCGCTAATGAACTTTCATGGCTGTTTGTTTTGTTTACCTGAGAACTAGAGTTTGTTCATTATGAGCGTGTCATTCAACATCACCCGAGTCTTATAATTAAGGGATCTACGGATCCGACAGTAAGCTGTAAATAAATCTACCAACTTGGCTACTGCACTAGTTTGTTAATTTGTTTACAATTAGGCTAGTTTAATGCTGTAGTGTTTATAGTTTGACAGCATTTTGTAAAATAAAGTATTCAATGAGCTTGTAAGCTGCTGCTAAGGAGAAGACGTCACGATGTGTCCAAAGAGTGCTGTTTTAAAGCCGCGAGAATACACAGGATGCATTTATGTCAACTGATAATCCTTCACAAATCCTTAATGCGAACTGGTAGCGACTACGCATCTTGACCTATGTGTTTATGTTTTCTCTAGAAAACGATCTCGAACGCCGGAGTCTGCTTAGTTTGTGAAAGTGGATGTCGAGTTAATAAATTAAGCCAACATCGTGTATATTTAGGGTCTTAAATCATGATGGTTGTCAAAGAACATCATAGTTGACTCTGTTGTCTCCACCACAGCGAGACCAACATGTCTGTCACTGTGAGGCAAAATGCGCTTTCATTTGTATAAGTAGGTATCTAACAGATGCAATAAAACATTCATGTGTGCGTGTCAGAGCTGGTGTTGGATGTGTGTGTGTGTGTGTGTGTGTGTGAGGAGCAAACCTCTGCAGTCAGAGAATATAGATGAGCAGGATTGGGCAGGACACATCAGTCCCCACAGACACACACACACATGCACATACACACAGAGAGAGAACTGTCTCCAGTCACACATCTCCTGTTATTAAACGACAGGAGTTCATTTCAGCTCAGATCCACTAGAGGACCTCCTGTGCTCAACCTTGCATGATGACCTCATCACTCTTGGTTCCACAGTTGAATCAGAAAGTCCTGGGTTCTGGACAACACTGAAGGCTAGTCGAGAAGAGGGAAGATCTAATGTAGTATCCCCAGTAGCGTGTTAAGTAGAGTAGGACCCGGCTCAGCCTAGGTCCTTGAGCCCAGGTGTAGAAAGCTAGGTGACCAGAGAGGGGTCTATTATGAAGAGAGGGCTCTCTCTTTTCCCTCAGGTATTTATTTATGGACGGCTATTTGATTTGTGGTATTTTGATACTTGAGGCATATGGCCCCTCTTGTGTATTTTATCTCTGTGTGTGTTGTGTGTGTGTGTGTATTTGGCGTGTGTGTGTGTGTGTGATGTGTTGGGTGTGTGTGTGTTTTGCGTGTGTGTGTGTGTGTGTTTGATGTGTTGGGTGTGTGTGTTTGGTGTGATGGTGAGCCAGGCTGCCCACCGGTCAGGCAGCTTGAGAACCAGCATGTTTACTATCTGGTTACGTCATGGCAGATTAACTGAGAGACCTATGGAGAGAGTCACACTAAGGTATAATCAGAGGTGGTCCAGGACAAGAGAGACTGCTCTAGTGTGTCTAATAAGAAGTGTGTGTGTGTGTGTGTGTGTAAAGCTGACGGGGAGCAGAGGTGCTGTGTGTGTGTGTGGGCCTATGTGAAAAAGGCCCTGATACGACGCGCAAGTGTATGTAGAAGCTGTGCGATTGACTGTTTGTAAAACTATAAGCATGGCGGATTGCCACTGTGTTCAGTGCAGTGGGAAGACGTGAGTTTACAGTGCTCCAAGCAGTGTGTGTGTGTGTGTGTGTGTGTGTGTGTGTGTGTGTGTGTGTGTGTGTGTGTGTGTGTGTGTGCGTGTGTGTGTGTGTGTGTGTGAAGCTGACGGGGAGCAGAGGTGCTCACGTGTCGGAGTGAGCGTGCGCCTGGCAGGTAGGTGTGAAGGTGTGGAGGCGATGAGCCAGAGCGACGCTGCTGATGTTAGTCAGACTGGCACCTCTCTTTGAAGGAAGCCGCTCAATAGACCCATCTCCAGGTCTCCGCTTCTCCCTGCAGGCCTCCGAAAGGGTTCCGAGGGTTCACCTCCAGGGACAGATGGAGAACCCTTTTAGAACCCTTTTGCCTGAGAGAGCATGATCAGTCTCGACTGCTGTGTTCAGAGGCTACTACGAGGAACCACTCGGTCTAGAAGATTCCTTGGGAGGTGTAACTGACTGCTACCTCGGATGGTCAGCTGATGCCGTTTGTCTTTCTCGATTTCTGTCTTTTTTAGTAGCCCGTCCCCAAGAGGCGAGTACGAACACCCTGGGGGTCTCTCCTGGAGCGCTGCATGCCGTACAGCCAGGTGTCCCTGTGGAGATACAGCCTTCCATCCACCACCAGAAGTTCTCTTTCTGGGGCAGGCCAGGTACAAAGGAGCTGTATTGTAACACTCTGAGGGTAATTAGTCCCATTCTGTCTCTTATGATTAATGGTGTTCCACTGGCTGTGGGTCTGATGGCAATGCATGCGTGCATTTGTGTGAGAGATTGTGTGTGTGTAAGAGATGTGTGTGTGTGTGAGAGACGTGTGCGTGTGTAAGAGATGTGTGTGTGCGTAAGAGATGTGTGTGTGTGTGAGAGACGTGTGTGCGTGTGTAAGAGATGTGTGTGTGCGTAAGAGACGTGTGTGTGTGTGTAAGAGATGTGTGTGTGTGTAAGAGACGTGTGTGTGTGTGTAAGAGATGTGTGTGTGTGTGTGTGTACTGTATGTGATTTATAGGCTGCTGTAGCTATGATGATGTTTTAGCTGCACCTGTGGTTTTACTCAGCATCGGTGTATTGGAAGCTCAGTCATTTCCTGTCATGTGATAAGGAAGTGGGGACAGTGAAAGTGATTGGCCGGTTCATAATAACAGTGTCAATCCCCAGGCTTGGTCTTAAAGATGTACAGTACACAGTGTGTGAACATTTGTGTGGATCTGTCCTTGAGCTGTTAGAGGACAGTAGAATTCCTCTCCTCTCTTCTCTTTTCTCCTCTTCTCTTCTCTCTTCTCTCTCTCCTCTTCTCTCCTCTCTTCTCCTCCTCTCCTCTTCTCTTCTCTTCTCCTCCTCTCCTCTTCTCTTCTCTTCTCCTTTCTCCTCTCCTTTCCTTTCCTCTTCTCTTCTCTTCTCTTCTCCTCTCCTCTCATCTCCTACTCTCCTCTCTCTCTCCTCCTCTCCTCTCCTCTCCTCTCCTCTCCTCTTCCTCTCCTCTCCTCTCCTCTCCTCTCCTCTCCTCTCCTCTCCTCTCCTCTCATCTCCTACTCTCTTCTCCTCTCCTCTCATCTCCTCCTCTCTTCTCCTCTCCTCTCTTTGTCCTGGTATCTGTGTCTCTGAGGAGTAGAAGACGTAACGAGTTGGCCAGGAGAAGATGATGCTGAGAAGGTCAGAGACACTCTGCAGCTCCCAGGAAGGAGACGGAAGAGAGGAGAGGGTGGGAGAGGAGAGGAGAGAGGAGAGGAGAGGAGAGAGGAGAGATGAGATGGTGGGAAAGGAGAGGAGAGGAGAGGAGAGAGGAGAGGAGAGATGAGATGAGATGGTGGAAAGGAGAGGAGAGAAGAGAGGAGTGGAAAGGCGAGGGTGAGAAATTAGAAGAGAGGAGAGAGGAAAAGAGAGCCGTGGAGTGGAGTTGAGAGGGTGGGAAAGGAGGGGAGAGAAGAGGAGAGAAGAGGAGATAAGAGGAGATAAGAGGAGATAAGAGGAGATAAGAGGAGATAAGAGGAGAGAAGAGGAGAGAAGAGGAGAGGAAGAGAAGAGAAGAGAAGAGGAGAGAAGAGGAGAGGAGAGGAGAGAAGAGGAGAGGAAGAGGAGAGAAGAGAAGAGGAGAGGAGAGAAGAGGAGAGAAGAGAAGAGGAGAGGAGAGAAGAGGAGAGGAGAGAGTGGGAATGGAGAGGAGAAGAGAGGGAAGAAGAGAGGAGTGGAGTTGAGAGGGTGGGCAAGGAGAAGAGAGGCATGGAGGAGGACTGTCCCCTGTAAGGCAGTGAATCACTCCCGCGACAGATGGAGTGATCCTGCAATCTCTTCTTCAACCCACCCAGAACAGATCAGGCAAGGAAGCACTGGAGCCTGAAACACGTCTTGTTTACTTCCTGCGAACACCGTAGCCGTGGTCGGCATGGCGATTCGCTCTCTCTGTCACCCCGGCCCTGTGCGACGACGTCCGGCCACATCAGCATGCCCCTGTTGCTGTTTGTTTGTTGGTGTGGATGCTAATGTTGAACCCTGGCCCAGCCTCCCTGTCAGACGTTATGCTAATCTGAGCCCTCCCCTCTTGTCAGGGTCAGAGGTCGCACCAGATGCCTTGGAAACTCTCTAGAAAGTCTTCACCCACATAGCTCGGAGTCAGACTTGCTTTCTTCCCATTTCCGTCTCTATCTCTATCTCTTTATCTCTTCTCTATCTCTTTCTCTATCTCTCTCTCTTCCATGACAGCTTAGACACAGCATGTACTTATATTTCCAGTTCAGTTATCAAGCAGTATTCAGCCTACAGAAATTGAACCTCAGGAAGATTCTGACTGACTCATCAACAGAACCACCAAACAGTCTGCTGAGCATCAAACACCATTACCCTGCCAAAGACAAACACACACAGACAAACACACTCTCTCTCCTTCTCTCTCTCTCTCTCTCTCTCTCTCTCTCTCTCTCTCTCTCTCTCTCTCTCTCTCTCTCTCTCTCTCTCTCTCTCTCTCCCTCTCTCTCTCTCTCTCTCTCTCCTCTCCTCTCTCTCTCCTCTCTCTCTCTCTCTCTCTCTCTCTCTCTCTCTCTCTCTCTCCCTCCCTCCCTCTCTCTCTCTCTCTCTCCCTCTCTTTCTCTCTCTCTCTCCCTCCCTCTCTCTCTCTCTCTCTCTCTCTCTCTCTCTCCTCTCTCTCTCTCTCTCTCTCTCCCTCTCTCTCTCTCTCTCTCCCTCCCTCTCTCTCTCTCTCTCTCTCTCTCTCTCTCTCTCTCTCTCTCTCCTCCATCCCTCTTCCTCCCGCCTGCGTTGCCTGGCAGTGTGTTCCAGGAGCGTTCTCCTGCCTGGTGCCCGCTTGGTGTTTGGGACAGACGCGCCTGTGTGCTCGCTGGGTGTCAGTCGGCGGTTGGGCTCGTCTGGAGGTGTCCTGGTGTCAGATTCATCGTGTATCTGGAAGGCTGGAGAAGAAAACCTTCTCTCCGTCGCCCCCACCTCTTGGCCTGTCTGTATGGCATGATGCAATATCAGAACTGAGAGAAAGTACAAAGCCTTCTTTGAATCCGTTTTGTTGTCATGAGTGAAGCCAGCAAAGTAAACCAGAGACAATGGCCCACATTAGCTCCACAACAGCTGAGGGGAACATAACAATAGCCCTAATCCTGTGAACAAGCACGCGCGCACACACACAGACACACACACACACACTCACACTCGATGTCAGAGGCCACACACACCAGCCAGACCGGTGACACATGCCACGCAGAGATGAACTGAGAGAGGGACTGTGGTCACTCAGGGTGTGCCACCCGACCACAACCTCCGCCGCGACTCCGGTGTGTCCCTGACTTGCGGTGCCTCCTAATCAAGGACAGCCGCCAGCAGAGCCTTTAGATAGATAAAGTAGAGTGGGGCTGGTCTCTGGGGGGGGGGGGGGGGGGGGGGGGGCGACCCTGTGTCCTACTTCCTTCAGCCCTCCCTCACCTCCCCTCGGTGTGGCCGTGGGTGTGACGTGTGCTCGAGTTGGCGCGCGTGTGTGTGTGTGTTTTCAGTGTGTGAGGTGTGAGTGTCTAAGCTAGCATTACAGAGATCATGGCAGTTCCATTAGCAGGAGTGAGCTGACTGCTGAATGTTTGATGACTCGGCAGGATCAAAAGGAATTGTTTGAACTGGTCTTGGTCCGCCGCCCTTTTTCTTTCCTTCCCGTTCCTCTTCTCGTCCTCCCCCTCTCCTTCTTCTCTACTCCTCTTCCTCCCGCTCAGTCTCTCCTTCTGCGTCTGTGCTTCTCCTCCTCTGACCTTCTCGCTCTTCATCCAGTCTTCCCTGCCCTCTCAACATTGTGTCCTCTTTTACACGTGTCCTACACATGAAATCCCTTCGGACTTCCTACAGTCATTCTTGAGAACGGCTGGTCAGCCAGTAGCTAGGGCTAGTCTAAAGACTGATTGGTCAGCGGTGTTGAAGTAGTGCCAGTCTAAAGACTGATTGGTCAGCGGTGTTGAAGTAGTGCCAGTCTAAAGACTGATTGGTCAGCGGTGTTGAAGTAGTGCCAGTCTAAAGACTGATTGGTCAGCGGTGTTGAAGTAGTGCCAGTCTAAAGACTGATTGGTCAGCGGTGTTGAAGTAGTGCCAGTCTAAAGACTGATTGGTCAGCGGTGTTGAAGTAGTGCCAGTCTAAAGACTGACTGAAGTCAGCGGTGTTGAAGTAGTGCCAGTCTAAAGACTGATTGGTCAGCGGTGTTGAAGTAGTGCCAGTCTAAAGACTGACTGAAGTCAGCGGTGTTGAAGTAGTGCCAGTCTAAAGACTGATTGGTCAGCGGTGTTGAAGTAGTGCCAGTCTAAAGACTGATTGGTTAGCGGTGTTGAAGTAGTGCCAGTCTAAAGACTGACTGAAGTCAGCGGTGTTGAAGTAGTGCCAGTCTAAAGACTGACTGAGGTCAGCAGTCTTCAGACCTCTGGGATTATCTGTCCATGGAGGATGCATCTCAGTGGGATTAGGATGCAGCTAATCCTGTCCAGGTCCAAATTAGAGACAAAGGGCTGTGCAAGTAGGTTACCCAGCAGGCTTTGTCCTAGCTGTCAGACGATTGGTCCAGGCTGGATTACCAACTCAGAGATAATTATGAGCTCTAATCCCCCTCCATGAATGCGTAACAGCTGGACGAACAAACATGGCCCTTTTAAAGAGCTGTTATGATAGTGAAAATACCCCCCCCCCCCCCCCCCACCAGCCCTGCTCTCTGATGTGGCGTGCTGCTAAATCGCATAGACCTGTAATCCAGTTGGTGTTTTTAAGTGGAAGTATGAAGCATATTACATTATGTTACACACATAATCAAATGGCCTCCGTGTGACCCTCAGCTGGGAAGGCTGGGGGCCCTGGGAGGCTGGGGGCCCTGGGAGGCTGGGAGGCTGGGGGCCCTGGGAGGCTGGGGACACTGGGAGGCTGGGGACACTGGGAGGCTGGGGACACTGGGAGGCTGGGGCCCTGGGAGGCTGGGGCCCTGGGAGGCTGGGGACACTGGGAGGGAGAGTGTGACACAGACTGAGACAAAGTGACAGACAGAGAGATAGTATGTGCATCGTGTGGGTGTGTGAGTGTGTGTGTTGTGTGTGTGTGTGAGTGTGTGTGTGCTTGTTAGTGTGAGTCAATGTCATCTGAAGCACCTGACTGTTTTGCTGCCCCTATTGAGCCCGGCTCCCTGTGAACCTCTCCTGTTGTGTGTGTGTGTGTGTGCGTGTGTGTGTGCTGGCCCTCTGCAGTCCTCCACCTGGCTTGTCAGTGGAAACAGGAAGCAGGCCAGGTCACTGCAGGGTCACACCTGAAGGTCATCTCACCCCTAGATGGGTGTAGCTGAGTGTGGCATGGGTATTATTATATGGACTATGGTGGTGGAACATTCAACTAGAAGGTCTTGCCTGTATGTTGCTTTGGATAAAGGTGTCTGTTGAATGAACACATTATTATTATTATTATTATTATCATGTGTCAGCTGAATGAACACATTATTATTATGTGTCTGTTGAACAAACACGTTATTATGATGATGATGATATCTGGGGCCTCCTGCTTCACGGACTTCTCCTCACTGCCTTTTCTGGACATTTGTTTTCTTACTGATCAGCAAGCTCCTCACTTCCTCACTCACTCACTCACCCACTCACTGAACCACCTCAGTTCCAGACTCTGCAGGCCTGGGACAGAATCCCTGGAGGTGGTTAGTAATGAGGTCACGTTGTGTCCTTGTCAGAGGAGGGCACCTTATGTGTGTGTGTGTGTGCGCGTGTGTGACTAACCCGTTACCCCTATGCCTCGCATGTCCTCACCAAACCATCTGTCCCCTCCAGGATCGCACAGTCATGTCTGTTCTCCTCTATGGACCGAGACAGGAGTGTGTGTGTGTGGGCGTGTGTGTGTGTATGCACGCACGGGTGTTTCTGTATTTATGTGTGTGTGTTTGTCGGTTTGCGTGTGTGTGTATGTGTGTGGGCTTGTATGTATGTGTGTATCCGTATGTCTGTGGGTGTTGGTGTATGTCTGTTTGTGCATGTGTGTGTCTGTATGTGTGTGTGTCTGTATGTGTGTGTGTGTCTGTATGTGTGTGTGTCTGTATGTGTGTGTGTCTGTATGTGTGTGTGTGTATGTATGTGTGTGTGTGTGTGTATGTGTGTGTGTCTGTATGTGTGTGTATGTGTGTGTGTCTGTATGTGTGTGTGTGTATGTATGTGTGTGTGTCTGTATATGTGTGTATGTGTGTGTGTGTGTCTGTATGTGTGTGTGTGTATGTATGTGTGTGTGTCTGTATGTGTGTGTATGTGTGTGTGTGTGTCTGTATGTGTGTGTGTGTATGTATGTGTGTGTGTATGTATGTGTGTGTGTCTGTATGTGTGTGTGTGTGTGTGTGTGTGTCTGTATGTGTGTGTGTGTGTGTGTGTCTGTATGTGTGTGCTGTGTGAGCTCAGGTCTCCAGCTGACAGCCTATAGTTTAAATAGCTCCGTTGATAGCAGCTCTGTGGACGCCTGACTGTGGCCAAGGTGACTAGGAGGCAGGCAAACAGAGCTCTCTGCAGTCATATATCATTACACTGGCAGGGTGGCACTGTGGCATGCTAGCATGCTAGCACAAGGGCACAGGATCCTGCTGTGGGTCGCAATGATAAAACACTTAGCAGCTCAGCGCTAGCAGTTAGCACCGCAGTGGGAGTGTGTATAGGGTGTTAGCATTTAGCATCCCAGCGAGGGTGCATGTTTATATAGCCCGGACCGTTAGCGTGGCGGTAGGGGTCTTGGATGCCCTCTGATGATGACATAATGACACACACACACGCACACACACACACACACACACGCACACACACACACACGCACACACACACACACACACACACACACACACACACACACACAGGGCAGAGTTGATATTGTAGCAATGGAGAGGAGACAGACCTGCCGCTCTCTGCTGTGTAATGTTAATATTTAATCACAAATCATGAACAAACTAGAACTACACACATACACACACACACACACACACAAAACTAGCTCAGTAGAGCTACACACTTGTACACACACACATACTAGCTCTACTGTAGCCATGCTGTTATGACACACAGCTGCTGGTCCACTTGCAAGAAAACACACATGCACACACACCACATGAAGCTGTGAGTCACCCTGACCACACACACATACACACATACACACACTCTCTCTCTCTGTTTCTCACACACACAGAGACTCACTGACTTGTCTGCAGGGTGGAGGTGTGCGTGAGCGTGTGAGTGTGTGTGTGTATGTGTGTGTCATGGTTTTCCAGGGAGTGTGCCCGTAGTGAAGTCAGCCTTGCATGTTGTTGTTGTTACTAGAAAATGGGCAAGGGTAACCATGGTAATCGCAGGAATCTCTGACTTAACTATATAGTTGACTTAGACATCAGTCACTTTCTCGGACCGACTGTTCCTTAGACACACACACACACACACATCCTCCAGGCTTGGAGGAACAGCAGCTCTGTGTGTGTAAAGATGTGGACAGCTGCTGTGGCAGGCATCTCCCCACACGACCGTCCCATGGGACAGCATTCCTCTGACTTAGAGTGAGATCCACTAGGGATTGACTTGTAAATCCTGTGTGTGTGAGAGTGGGCGTGGGTGGAACCAGTGTGTGTGTGTGTGTCAAGCGTGCGTGTCCTATGGGTGTGTGTTTCCTGTGTGTGTCACGATCGAGGCTTTGCGGCTGCTGTACAGTAAGCTGGCAGGAGAGCCGGTAAGACCCAGGGCGGTTCTCTCCTCCTCTGATCTCTCACAGAGAGACCCGCCTCCAGCAGAGGTAGACTCTCTCTCCTCATCCTCCCTGGGGGATTCTGGGTAATGAGCAGGACTAACAGCTAGCCTTTGTTTGTTTTGTTTGTCCCTTCCTGGCTGGGATAAGGTCACAGCCTCACATACAGACATAAACACACACAAACACACACATACACACAAACATGTTGTGTACAACTATCCTTGTGGGGACTCACAAGGATAACCTCAACCCAAAAACCCCCTAACCCCCTAAAAAAAAATTTGAAATAGCACTTGACTTTGTGGAGACACTTTATTGATCCCCACAACTTCAAGTGCTTCTATTTCTAGGGGGTTTACACACACACACACACACACACACACACACACACACACACACACACACACACAGACACACACAGATCAGAAATCCATCATCACAGACCAGTGCCCTTGCTGCCCATTAGACCTTGTCTTAAGAGGTGTTGTCGTGTCACTAACCTGCTGTAGCAACTTCCTGCCACGGCCCCAGAGGAACACCACACTGTGGGCCCACACCAGGCATCCCTGACATCATAATACAACACGTCTCCATGGAGACGGGCTTGGGAGGGGAGGGGCTGCTCTGGGGCGGGGGGGGGGGGGGGGGGCGTTGTGTGTGTTGGCTGAGGATCAGGTGTTAAAAATCACCTATGGAGAGCACAGCTGGAGCCCAGCTGGTGTGGATATATTTAGCCCAGCAGCATCCAGAGGGGGCTCTCACTCGCGTCGGGGTAGGATCGGTGCACGGCCGATCCTGACGCGTGTGATGGGCTTAGCCGGGGTTAAGTCCACCGTCCCGGAGTGACACAGGGATGAGGACCGGTGAGAAGGAGATAGACTAGGATCGGAATAAGTGGGAAGGAGAGGGGGAGGGCGTGGAGGGTGAAAACGAGTGGGAGATGGAAGCTCAGACAAGGAGGGAGCGGAGCAGAGAAAGGGAAGGAGGGAAGAGGAGGGAGGCGGGAGCATTGGGAGGACAGGAGAGGAGGACACCTCCAGCCTGGGGCCTCAGTGTGCCGTGATCAAAGCCTGTCGAGGATCATGTTCTGCTGAGGTGAACTGCTGCCCGGCCCTGCCTGGCCACTGCAATCTGGCCCTCGCAGATCGAACGGGGCCACGGTCATTTTACACGCGCACATGAAGAGGATACACAAGACTCAAGTGAAGAATTTCTACCCACTTCCCAGACTGCAGACCTCAGAGAAGCTTGTTGTGGTCTCCAGGGCAGCAGCCAGGGGAGGGGCCAGTAGGAACGCCTGCTTAAGTTTGATCCGATTGGATTTCAACAGCAGGTCTGCTGTGCGTATTGTAGAAATATAGCGTCGAGCTCTCGACCTGGGAGCCTCTTGTCTTCCTACTCTTTCGTTCCAACTTCTGTGTCGTTTACGAAACCTCCCAGTTGTTTTGTTTATTAGCCTGTGAGTGTGCCGGTGGTCTGGAGTGCAGAGCTACAGGCCAGGCCTGTCACTATGTGTCACTGTGCTGTGTGTGGGAGGGACGCAGCACTCAGATGCACACTCGGATAACCTTCCTCCCTCGGAGGAGACGCCCGGGCACTAGGCCACATGTCACTGCCGATGACTGTCTGTGTGTGTGTGTTTGACCCAGGGTTATGAAATAGGATGCAGTAGTCCAGGCCTCTGTCCCTGGCCCTGACTGACTGGGCTGTAGTAGCCGTTGAAGCCCAAAGGGCCTGTTGGAGACAGGAAGGAAGAGGAGAAAAAGAAGGAGAAGGAGGAGGAGGAGAGAGATGTCAGAAATAGTCAGTTTACACCAATGGATTGATCATAACAGAGCTTGTAAGATGCTCTGCTAAAGTCCCATCCGGCATGTTCAGTCAGGAAACAGAGTTTACTGAGGAGGACTCAGTAGAACAGTGAACAGTGTGAGAACAGTGTGAGGAATATAGCAGATGAGAATGAGGGGTTCAAGCACGCGCACAGGGACATCCATCCTGCAGCAGTCAGCCAGGTGACCCAACACTGCGGCAGTCTGCCTCCCTCCCCGGCCTCCTTCGCTCCCCTAACTAGGCCAAACACTCGGCTCCTCCTCCGCCAGGAGAGGAGAGGCGAGGAGGGAGCACTCTCGGCCCCGAAACACGTCTGAGAAACACGCGAGAACTTCTCTGTTCCGCAGTGGTCCGTTTTCCACGAGTGTCCACCCTTTGGGGGCGGTGGGGCTGGGGGTCAGAGCTGAAGACAGAGCCCTGCCAAACATTGAAATAGGACCCCATGCCCTTGTGCTTGGCTCTCAGAGATTGAAATAGGACCCCATGCCCTTGTGCTTGGCTCTCAGAGTCAAGGAGTTTCCTGCCGTGGTGACGGGGTTTAAGACCCGGTATCCAGTCCAGCTGGAGAGTCGAGCCGCCCCCGCGCTGCAGAAAACACAAGGGTGGTCTCCTGTCACCAGGGGTCATCCTGCTCTCACAAGGCTTATGCACCAGGAGGAGAATCATCCAGATGATGACAGCGTCCAGGGTGCTTACTGGACTGGTCCGGTTGATACGGAGCACTGAGGGTGGGGGAGGGGGGCAGCTGTTCAGCTCCTCTGTGAGAGGACATGAAAGGGGTCGGGAGTGCGTACCGATGCAGAGGAAGGGGGGGGGGGGAGGGCAGAGAGGGAGAGATAGCATGGCTACTGAATAGCGGGATGAGCGATGAATGGTTGCTACGGGTAAGGGTAACAGTTGTCTAAAGTGGCGCTAAGCTGACAGTGATTGTGGAGAACGGCGAGGATTTGGTCATGGAAAGTTACACTTGAGGAAGCGTGACAGTTGCAAAGCTGTGGTTTGCTCAGGTAAGGGCAAGAGTTGTATTTAGGCTTATAAAGGTTTGCTAAAGTAAGGATTTTTGTGCTATGAGAAGTCTGGCATCATGCAAAAGGTTGCTAAGAATGAGTGACAGTTGTCTACTATAAACATTACTGTATTATGGTGTGCTACAGAACGGGCCAGAGTTGTGGAAAGGTTGTGAGTGATAAATATTTCTTGGTAGCTTTTCAGAAAGTAGTTAATATTTTGTATATTTTTAAATGGATATTAGTAGTAATTTGTTTTCTTAGAATGGTAAGGTAATGACTGTCTCTGTAAAGGTTAACTAAAGAATGTGATCATTGACAAAAGGTTGCTGAAGGGGGATGGTCCTTGTGAAGGCTTGCTGAAGATGACTGAGTTAATATTATGAAGGTAACTGAGTTAGTTTGGAGGTATTATGAAGGTGACTGAGTTAGTTTGGAGGTATTATGAAGATGATTGAGTTAGTTTGGAGGTATTATGAAGGTGACTGAGTTAGTTTGGAGACATTATGAAGATGACTGAGTTAGTTTGGAGGTATTATGAAGATGACTGAGTTAGTTTGGAGGCATTATGAAGATGATTGAGTTAGTTTGGAGGTATTATGAAGATGACTGAGTTAGTTTGGAGGTATTATGAAGATGACTGAGTTAGTTTGGAGGCATTATGAAGATGAATGAGTTAGTTTGGAGGTATTATGAAGATGACTGAGTTAGTTTGGAGGCATTATGAAGATGACTGAGTTAGTTTGGAGGTATTATGAAGATGACTGAGTTAGTTTGGAGGCATTATGAAGATGATTGAGTTAGTTTGGAGGCATTATGAAGATGATTGAGTTAGTTTGGAGGTATTATGAAGATGACTGAGTTAGTTTGGAGGCATTATGAAGATGACTGAGTTAGTTTGGAGGTATTATGAAGATGACTGAGTTAGTTTGGAGGCATTATTGTGGAGGCAGAAAGCAGGAGAAGTTACACGAAGGAGATGTCCTGGGATTAGAGGCCGCTCTCCCTCTCAGATTACTGAATCTCGCTGTGGCATCCTGGATTACTGACCACACACACACATGCACACACACAAACACACATGCACACACACACACACATGCACACACACTAACACACACATGCACACACACTAACACACACACACACACACACATGCACACACACTAACACACATGCACACACACACTAACACACACACACACTGCGATAAGGTTAGCTAGGGTCAATCAAAAGCTGCCTCCTTTTCATGGAGGGCAGGTATCGTATGCTAGTGAAGCTCCAGTTACCGTGGCACCAAGCCAGAGGCAGGAGGGATGTACAGATTTGCAGGCTCCGCAGGTTTTACTGTGGCTGCAGTATTAATGTGCAGGGACGTGATAGTTGTCTTTAGGAGGAGTTATAGTTGCACTTTATTCCGAGTGTGCATATAGAATTCCCTTAAGCCTATGCAGTGTGTGAATGTTTGTTTGTGTGCATGTGTGCATGTTTGTAGGTGTGTAATTCCCAGGTCTATACAGCTGATGTGTGTGAGTGTGTGTGTATGTGTGTATGTGTGTATGTGTGTGAGTGTGTTAGTGTGTGTGTGCTTTAGTGTGTGGGTGTGTTAGTGTGTGGGTGCGTTAGTGTGTGGGTGTGTGTGTTAGTGTGTGTTAGTGTGTGTGTGTGTATGTGTGAGTGTGTGTGTGAGTGTGTGTATCCAGCAGATGTATTTCATCTCTTCAGCCTCGGTCAGCGCTGTTCTGTCTGTAGCTGCTGCTCGTTAATCACCATGACAACTTCACTAGTACACAGGAATTGAACTCACTCTGTTGAAATAGTTGCTTCTCAGTGCTGATGTAGTAAGAAGATTTAAGCTGTTGGTTGCTGAATGTGCGTGTGTGTGTGTAGATGTGTGTGTGTGTACGTGTGTGTGTTGCGTAACAGAACAGCCATGGTCAGGGGCATGTTAGCTGGGCCCTCTAGCAGGCCACCAGATGGGCATAGGGTACCATCAGAAGCTCTTTATACTTAACTCTCTCTCTCTCTCTCTTCTCTCTCTCTCTCTCTCTCTCTCTCTCTCTCTCTCACCTTTTTTACTTTGAAATCTATGTATTATGCCCGAGGTCCTGCATCAATGTGATTAAGTAGGTGTTCTAAAATCCAGGCTGGTGTAGCTGGGGGGTACCTGGCAGTTGGGACTGCCCAATAAAGTCTTTTTAAAAACTAAATGTCTCTCTCTTTTGCTCTCCTTTCCTCGCCTCGCCTCTCCTCTCCCTCTTCCTCTTCCTCTTTCCCCCTCACTCTCTCTGCCCTCTAGCAACATTGCACAGATGATATAGAAGCAAAGTAATGTTTATTTGATTATTTTACTTTTAGTAAAATTAGAGTTTTAGTGGTTAAGCGATGTTTGGAAACTTGAGTACTTTTATTATGTTTATCTAATGTCTTAGATAAACATACTCTCCTCCTCTCCTTCTCTCCTCTCCACTCCTCTCTCCTCTACTCTCCTCCTCTCCTCCTCTCTTCTCCTCTCCTCTCCTCTCTTCTCCCCCTCTCCTCTCCTCCTCTCCTCCTCTCCTCTCTCCTCCTCTCCTCCTCTCCTCTCCTCTCCTGTCCTCCTTTCCTTTCCTCCTCTCCTTTCCTCTCCTCCTCCCCTCCTCCTCCCCTCCTCCTCCCCTCCTCTCCTCTCCTCCTCTCCTCCTCTCCTCCTCTCCTCTCCTCTCCTCCTCTCCTTTCCTTTCCTCTCCTTTCCTTTCCTCTCCTCTCCTCTCCTCACCTCTCCTCTCTCCTCTCCTCTCCTCTCCTCTCCTCCTCTCCTCTCCTCCTCTCCTCCTCTCTTCTCATCCTCTCTCCTCTCCTCCTTCCTCTCCTCCTCTCCTCTCCTCTTCTTCTCTCCTCCTCTCCTCCTCTCCTCCTCTCCTCTCCTCCTCTCCTCTCCTCTCCTCTCCTCCTCTCCTCTCCTCTCCTCTCCTCTCCTCTCCTCCTCTCCTCCTCTCCTCTCCTCTCCTCCTCTCCTCCTCTCTTCTCATCCTCTCTCCTCTCCTCCTCTCCTCTCCTCTCCTCCTCTCCTCCTCTCCTCCTCTCCTCCTCTCCTCCTCTCCTCTCCTCTCTCCTCCTCCTCTCCTCTCCTCTCCTCTCCTCCTCCTCCTCTCCTCCTCTCCTCCTCTCCTCCTCTCCTCTCCTCTCCTCCTCTCCTCCTCTCCTCCTCTCCTCCTCTCCTCCTCTCCTCTCCTCTCTCCTCTCCATCCCCTCCATCTAACCCCAACACGTCTCTTCTGACTCCACAGGCATGAAGACCCCGCTAAGCCCCTCCCACTTCATAGAGAACGGGCGGATGGCGTTTCCCTTCGGGGCGTGTCTGGAGCTGCTGGAGCTGCCCCCCAGCGAGGGCCCTGCCCCCCAGCTGCAGCTGCAGCAGGAGAACAGGAAGCTGGGCTACTCACTGTGCGGCGTCTGCAACCTGCAGCTCAGCTCTCCGGCCCAGGCCCAGGTCCACTACAACGGCCGCTCCCACCTCCGCCGCCTCCGGCAGCTCAGCCACGGAGACTCCTCCCCCGCCGCCTCGGCCACGCCCGCTGGAGCTCCAGCCCCGCACGCGGGCCTAGGCCACTGCCCCTGCCCCACACGCAGGCCTAGGCCACGCCCCTGCCCCGCACGCGGGCCTAGGCCACGCCCCTGCCCCGCACGTGGGCCTAGGCCACGCCCCTGGACACACCGGCTGCAGTCTGACCTGCAGCGTCAGTACAGGTAAGACTGCCGGAGGAGGAGGAGGAGGAGGATGGTCATGATGATGGTGAGGAGGAAGATGAGGAGTTTGGTCATCATGATGATGATGATAATGAGGGTGATGCTGATGATGATGATGAGGGTTATGATGATGGTGGTGATGAAGATGATGATGGTGGTGATGCTGATGATGAGGGTGGTGATGAAGATGATGATGAGGATGGTGGTGATGCTGATGATGATGATGATGAGGATGAAGCTGATGATGATGGTGGTGATGAAGATGATGATGGGGGTGATGCTGATGATGATGATGAGGGTGGTGATGAAGATGATGATGATGATGATGATGGTGGTGATGCTGATGATGATGGTGGTGATGCTGATGATGATGGTGGTGATGCTGATGATGATGATGAGGGTGGTGATGAGGGTGATGGTGATGAAGATGATGGTGGTGATGAGGGTGGTGATGAAGATGGCGGTGGTGATGAGAGAGCTCTGCTCTGATTCTTTCTCCTCTATCGCTGCACCTCTTCCTTTCCCCTCTCCTCTCCTTTTCCTCTCTTCTCTCTGTCTGTCTCTCCTCTCCTTTTCCTCTCTTCTCTCTCTCTGTCTGTCTCTCCTCTCTTCCTCTCTTCTCTCTGTCTGTCTCTCCTTCTTCTCTCCTCTTGGCCATTCTCTCGCTTGCTTTAACAAACTGCTGTCTGCTCGTGATTAGGTATTCATCTGAAAACTGGACAGTTTAACCTCTCTGGCTCTGCTACAAAATCACACAGTTTCACTGGAACAGTAATGTGTGTGTGTGTGTGTTGATGTTTGTGTGTGTGCGCGTTCATGTGTGTGTGTTTATGATGGCGGAGTGGTCATTTTCATGCTACTTAAGCATAAGCTGAATTCTGTGTTGATTTAGCAGACGTTTGCCAGTGCAACGATGATGTCTTGTTTTTCCATGTGTGTGTGTCATCGTGTGTGCCTGTGTGCATGTGCGTGTGTCAGAGTGTGTGGGCGTGTTTGCGTGTCAGTGTGTGTGTGTCAGTGTGTGTGTGCCTGTGTGCGTGCGTGTGGGCATGTGTCTGTGTGTGCGCATGTGTGTGTCTCTGTGTGTGCCTGTGTGCGTGTGGGCATGTGTGTGTGTGTGTGTGTGTGTGTGTGTGGGCATGTGTGTGTGTGTGTGTGTGTGTGTGTGTGTGTGGGCATGTGTGTGTGTGTGTGTGTGCGTGTGTGTGTGTGTGTGGGCATGTGTGTGTGTGTGTGTGTGCATGTGTGTGTGTGTGTGTGTGTGTGTGTGTGTGTGTGTGTGTGTGTGTGTGTGGGAGCAGTATAAACAACCAGTGGCGTAGCAGGAACATGATTACATGTGAGTGGTCCGCAGGTCAGAAGTGTTGAGGCCTGTGCTGGAGCCGGGCTGCTCCTGGGTAAAGCCACATTCACTGGCCTCACGTCTCCACGGGGCCGCTAAGAGCCTCGCTTCTGTACCCTTTCATGCCCTGCAGTCACAACAGTGGAGCTCTCCACCAGGCTGAATGCCATATGGCGCAATTTTCCCTCGTTTCCCATAAAGACAAGCCAGCCTACCACTCCGCTGCTCAGTAAACACACACACACTCAGTCTCGTTACTGTACATTGAGAGAGGCATGTTGAGGTGAACATTGTGGATCCAGCCAGTGGTAGGCAGTTGGATGAGGTTGGATGAGCAGAACCCAGCCAGTGGTAGGCAGTTGGATGAGGTTGGATGAGCAGAACCCAGCCAGTGGTAGGCAGTTGGATGAGGTTGGATGAGCAGAACCCAGCCAGTGGTAGGCAGTTGGATGAGGTTGGATGAGCAGAACCCAGCCAGTGGTAGGCAGTAGGATGAGGTTGGATGATTAATGTAACAGGGGCCGTTGCAGTGACGTCAGCAGGACAGAGAGATAGCACCAGAAGCAGCTGTGTGGGTCAGTCTGCAGTGTGGTTGTGTAACGGTCAACAGTGTGTGTGTGTGTGTGTTGTACAGTTTTATAAATGGATATGAACAGATGTGTGTGTGTCAGTGGGACACAGGGCCACTGAGAGAGGAGCTGGCTTTGTGTGTGTGTGTGTGTGTGTGTGCACCAGAGTGGAGGAGCTTATATGTAGTGCTCCATTAGTGACTAGGGGGAAGGGGAGGGGGCGACAAACCATCCCAGCTTTACCACCCGAAGAAGGCTTGGAGGGTGTATGTGCGTGTGTGTAAGGGGGGGGGGGGCAATGCTGTCATGTCCCTCTCTCACACCCTACACACACCAACCCCCAAGCCCTCATCCAGTCCCTTCTCTTCACAGCAGCAGAACGCTCCTGGTTCTGGAGCTGTGCTCCTCCTCCACACACACTGCTGGTTCTGGAGCTCTGCTCCTCCTCCACACACACGCTCCTGGTTCTGGAGCTCTGCTCCTCCTCCACACACACTGCTGGTTCTGGAGCTCTGCTCCTCCTCCACACACACACTGCTGGTTCTGGAGCTCTGCTCCTCCTCCACACACACACTCCTGGTTCTGGAGCTCTGCTCCTCCTCCACACACACTCTCCTGGTTCTGGAGCTCTGCTCCTCCTCCACACACACACTCCTGGTTCTGGAGCTCTGCTCCTCCTCCACACACACACTGCTGGTTCTGGAGCTCTGCCCCTCCTCCACACACACACTCCTGGTTCTGGAGCTCTGCCCCTCCTCCACACACACACTGCTGGTTCTGGAGCTCTGCTCCTCCTCCACACACACTCTCCTGGTTCTGGAGCTCTGCCCCTCCTCCACACACACACTGCTGGCAGGCTCCAGGCCAGCCTCCCTCCCTGGTCCCTGTGTGGCCATTACAGGGTGTCCAGGCTGCAGCCTGGGGCCCTGGAGGAGACGGCCTTTCATGCTACACCAGCCATGGAACAACACTCTCTCCCCCCACACTGGGCACACAGGAGACTGAGTGGCTGTGTGTGTGTCCGTGTGTGTGTGTGTCTGCATGTGTGTTAGTTTATGGAGTGTAGAGGTAGAACAGAGGTCAGATGGTGCTTGATAGTGATGGTCAGATTGCAGACAGACACACAATACAATCTACAGACACACAATACAATCTACATACAAAACACCCTACACACAACACACTCTACACGCAACACATTCTACACACGCCACACCCTAGACACCCTCAACACATGCTACACACCTTACTGTACACTTGACACTTGCAGACAATAGACTTTTACAGACAACAGATTCTACAGGAACTTTTCACACTAGCAAGCCTGTTGACGCTACTGTTGATATATAGAGTTGTCTGGATTGTACAAGTAGCATCTCCTTACAGATTCATTAAATATTGACTCATTCATTCATTCATTTTAAATCCCAGTGTTTGATTAGTGTGTCTCTCAAAGCTTGCCAGTTATGTGATTGTCCGGCTGTGAGTTCCAGTCCAGTTCACACATACATATTTAATCACTGTGAGTGTCTGTTGCAGTTAAACTTTAACGAGCTTTGGTATTATGGTGTGTAGTGCGATCTGGACATATGTAATTACAGCTGCACTATAAACAAGTCTGAGTGTATGTGAGTGTGTGAGTGTATGTGTGTGTTTGTGTGTGTGTGTGAGTGTATGAGAGTGTGTGTGCCTGTGTCTGTGCGTGTGTGTTAGAGGGACATCACTGTAAGTGGGCCAGCCCTCCCCGATGGACCTCACAGTTGAGGTTTATTTGCTCACCACTACAGTCTGATGCTCAGAGATACAGCACCAGGAGAGGAGAGGGGAGGAGGAGGGGAGGAGGAGGGGAGGGGAGGGGAAGGAAGGGGAGGAGGAGGGGAGGAGAGGGGGAGGGAGGAGGAGGAGAGGGGAAGGGAGGAGGAGGAGAGGGGAAGGGAGGGGAGGAGGAGGGGAGGGGGAGGGGAGGAGGAAGGGAGGAGGAGGAGAGGGGTGAAGAGGAGAGGGGAAGGGAGGGGAGGAGGAGGGGAGGAGGAGGGGAGGAGAGAGGACAAAACACCCTCCCTCCCTCAGATATACAGACATGTGCAACACCCTGCAAGTTTCCTAAACTCTTGACACAGTTAGCACAACATCCGTCTGTGTCGGCTATACAATGAACACATGTATTGTTGTTTTGATACAAAATGTGTATAAACAGAAACATAAACAAAATTGTGAGTAAACACACATTTTAAATGCTTGAACTTCTTTTACACACAAGCTCAACCAAGACCAAAACAAAAAATACATTTTTACTGCCCAATTTACCAATGCTTTCGCACTGTATGTCGGAACAGATAACATCATGTTCAAAACCTAACTTATTGGCTAAAGTCAAAGTGAACAGCTGTTTATATTGTGAATTGAAACACAAATATATCCCCTGTATTTTATTCCATTGCTACTGTGAAACAGCTGGTTGAAGTTATGCAAACAAATCACAGCTGATTCCCAACTAGGAAACACTCAGGTGTTGAGGTGCTTTCAATCGCATGACCATATGGTATAAGTAAAGAGGACCTCTTTGGGCTGATCTGGTGTGGAAAAAGAACAACTAGAGCAACATGAAGAAAGTAAGAATAATGCCTGCACGAGGGAGAGGAAGACAAGTACCAGGACAAGGGAGAGGAGTGGGACAAGGGCTAGGGAGAAGGAGAGGAGTTAGAATGTGTGGTGGTGCTCAAAGAAGGGCCAGAGCTAGGGTAACTGATGAACTACTGTAAATGGCAGCTATATTGCATATTTCTGGTATCTCGCAGTAATGTCCTGTTGCAAATGAAGCCTTTACTGCAGCAATTCTCTGTCGTCTTTTTTCATAAACCGTACATTCTATAATGCTACTCTGAGATGGGTCATTCATTTTTTGTACTGAATTTCTGCAGCAAAAGAAACAAAATGCATGGATTTACTAAACCCAACAAAACTAAAATGTAGAGAGGCTTCAAAAGAAACTGCATTTGCAGAGACACAATCTATGATCCATATACTGTGAAACCTGACACAAAAGAATGCAGTTACTGTAATTCCATCTAATGTTAGTGTTTTTATGACGTGCTATGATTGACTAAATGTTCCTGTTGAAGGAGAACGTGTGTTAGTGTTTTGGTAGACATGGTGTCATGTTTACTGTATTTTTGTGTTATGAAAATTAGTGTTTGAGTTTAGTTTACAATGTGTGATTTTGAGCATGAAATGAACCGTTTTGCCAATCGTGTGTCGTAGGTGAGTTGGTGCGTTAAGAGTTTAGGAAAAATTCTTCAAAGGATTGAAAAAATGGTCATAGCGATTGTAAAAAACCTGTAATAGCCTATGTCCTGTATCGTGCAGCCCGTGGATCAGCCCTGCGCTCTAGGGTTAGAGTTAGTACCGTCCACTAGGTGGCAGCAGATCCCTCTCTTAACCCCAGGTCTCTCAGCAGCCTGGTATCCAGTGTCACGTCGGTTCACAGTAGGTCAGCGCTAGCATAAATAAGCAGTTGCTTTGACGATTGTCATGACTGACGGAGTTACTATGATTTGGTTCTGCTGGTTGCCTGCGCCAGGCTGCCAGGGATGTCTGTGTGTCACCCTGGGGAGGGGGATAGTTTATTAGGGGCACGTGGGAAGACTTCATTGGATGCGAACACCTGGTGGATTTAGTCCTGCTGTGCACACAATTCACTGTCTTAACCTTTGAAGCAGCAGTTAGTCTGCCAGTCAGTCTGCAGTGTATGACTGATGATTCCCCAGCCTGTCTTGCGTATGACGAACATGGTTTTTGTGACAGACACAAGCACGCACACACAAATTGACATTCTGTTTTTGGGGGGGGGGCTAGAAAGAATTCTATTCTATTTACCATTACCCCGCAGAAACAAGCTCCTGCTTGAGCAATACAAATTATGCAAATGAAGATATCCAATTTTCCGTCTGAAAGCCAGTCTGCGTGGACGATTGGGTATTCAAACACCATCCGCCAGTGTGACCAGCAGAATTATGTGTGTGTTTGCATGTGTCTCAGTGTGTGTGTGTGTGTGTGTGTGTGTGTGTGTGTGTGTGTGTGTGTGTGCAAAGTAGCAGTCTGGGAAGTGTGGCTGACTGGTGTGCCTCTGTCTGTCTGTGTGTGTGTATGCATGTGTGTAGAGCAGCAGTTTCGTGTGTGTGTGTCTATGGAAGAAGTCTGCTGAGTGAGGCTATGTGATGTGTGTGTGCATGTGTGTGTGTGTGTGTGAATGAAGGAACAGTGTGGTGTGTGTGTGAATGAAGGAACTGTGTGGTGTGTGTGTGTGTGTGTGTGAAGGAACAGTGTGGTATGTGTGTGTGTGTGTGCAGTAGTCAGCTCGGGGACTTTCATCAGTAATAGTCTCATGCAGCAGACTGGTTGGAGGGGTTCGTTGCTCGTCACCAGAGCAACAGAGCCAGACTCTAGATGAGATTAGACAGCCTGGTCCAGCTGTTCACCCAGGGTGTGCCAGGGCCAGGGCCACGACCAGACTGGTAGTTACCGCTGGGCATAGCCCCTCCCTCCCCCCCCCCCCCCTGTACCCCTCATTGGAGCCATCCTTAGATCACCTTGGAGACAAGGTTGCACCCCACCAGGCAGAACAGGGTAGCAGGTCTGGGTTTAAATCCGACAGCATCTGTCAATCGTTCTAACAATCTTGAGAGAACACGCTGTGACGGGAACGGAGACAGAGGTCCAGAGGGTTCCAGAGGGTTCTCACCATGCAACACCCAAGAACGGGGAGTCTTGTTTTCACTGTTCTGTGTCCTGTAGGCCTGTTTAGTTCAATTCACCTTCTTGATCCTGAAGGAAATCCAGTTGTTCAGGTTGCCTAACTGTGTGCACGGTTGCAGAACAAGTTAAACATATACGCAACACACAGATGAAAGCACACCAGGACTGTTCTAGTTACTGTGGTGCGTCGAGGTTTCTGGGAATGACGCCAATATGACGTATTGGGATTCGACACCCACCTGACTTAGAGATGATTTCTGTTTGATGTTGAACTGCGCAACATTTCGTTTTTATCTCCAGAGAAAAGTACATGTTTTGTATGTGTTTATGTGTATGTGTCTTTCTGTGTGAGTGTGTGTGTGTGTGTGTGTGTGAGTGTGAGTGTGAGTGTGTGTGTGTGTGTGTGAGTGTGAGTGTGTGTGTGCTCATTAGAGCTCAGGCCCTCAGTATACTTGTTTGATGCTCAGATTCACAATTTCCTTCACAG
>CM042867.1:3251318-3266318 GCA_023658055.1 Thaleichthys pacificus
TCTCTCACACACACATACGCACTCTCACACAGACACACCCCTACGGAGCGGTCCGTAATGGTGTGATGAGGACATGCCCAGTGGGACCAGGGGCCCCTGTCCGAGGGCTGCGGGGGGCAGACGAGGGGTCACACGAGGGGGTCAGGTGGGGTGCGTCCTACTCTGTCAGCCTGAGGGGGAGGCTTGTTGTGACTGTCAGAGCTCCCCAGAGAGGACATCACCGTGTAGCCTGTGTCCCTGCTGGGAACCCCACTTACAGCTTCTCAGCTCTCACTGTGTGTGTGTGTGTGTGTGTGTGCTGTGTCTCCACAGGCATGCGGGCACGCTAGCCTAAAACTGCTGCTGCGGCGGAGACACGGAGAGTCTCGTAGAGACAGATGGATGTAATAGGATGTATGTGGGTCACTGCCTGTGTTCTGGAACACCACACATAACCACGGCAACGCAGTGTGTTCCTACTCCGCTCTCATAATGCAGGACTTCATCCAATTAGGGCATATTTAGAGGGCACTTAATATTCAATCCCGATCTCAATACGAGTGAGAGGTTACAGTAAGTAGCTGTTAGGGTGTGTGTGTGTTTGCTATATGGTGTGTTCTCGCGTTTCCACTTTGGGTTGTGCTTCCTGTGTATTCAACTGATGCAATGTTTGCTGTTACGTGTATATGTGATCCGGAAGGTCAGTACAAGCATACATAATGTGTGTGTTTGTGTGCGTGTGTGTGCGTGCTTGTCGTTGTTGACAGTGTAAAGACCGCAGGCTTTTCCACCAAGCTCTATTTCATCCTCATTGATGTAGCGTGTGCTGGAACCACGGAATGAGTTCCTCCTCCCGCCTACTCCCCGACTGCGGTGGTCGCGGGCGGGGTGTGGTTGTGTCGTGACAGCGGTGGTTGTGGTCGGGGGGGCGGAGATGTGGGTCGGCGGCTGTGGCAGCGAACTGCTGAAGCCGCAGGTCGACTCTGCGAAGGTGAGACGCTGCCGAGACGAGGTGTCTCTCAGAGATACCAGATCTCACTGTCTCTCTCTCACACTTACACACGCACTCACACACCCACACCCCGCCTGTCCCTAGTGCCCCCCAGAGGCAAGCCTGTCCACTCAGCTGTAATAACCAAGGACATCGCTGCTTTAATTCAGCAGGCCTTACGTCAAGGAAACACTCTGTTGATTGTCCTCCTGAAACGCCACGTAATGGCCCTTTTTATGCCCTTTGTGTGTTATCGGACTGGTAGAGAGAGAATCGGGCCTGTGTGTGAATGTGTGTTTGAGCGTGTGTGTTTGTGACAGGGTCTAAGCCTGTAAAGTTTAATCACTGTTTGGTTCAATAAGGATCTACAACACAGCCTTTCTCCCCAGCTGTGGAGGTTGCAGGCTTTTACACGAAGGTCATAAAACCTTTCTCTTCCCTCCATCCCCTCCCTCCCAGAGCCGATTCGCTCCACCCCCAGCCTCTATCCCCCTCCACCCTCCAGCCTCTATCCCCTCCACTCCTCCAGCCTCTACCCCCTCCACCCTCACCCCCAGCCTCTACTCCCCTCCACCCTCCAGCCTCTATCCCCTCCACCCCCAGCCTCTATCCCCTCCACCCTCCAGGCCTCTAGTCCCCTCCACCCCCAGCCTCTATCCCCCTCCACCCCCAGCCTCTATCCCCTCCACCCCTGTCCCCTCCACCCCCAGCCTCTACCCCCTACACCCCCAGGCTCTATCCCCTCCACCCTCCAGCCTCTATCCCCTCCACCCTCCAGCCTCTACCCCCTCCACCCCAGGCCTCTACCCCCTCCACCCTCCAGCCTCTATCCCCTCCACCCTCCAGCCTCTATCCCCTCCACCCTCTAGCCTCTATCCCCTCCACCCTCCAGCCTCTATCCCCTCCACCCTCCAGCCTCTATCCCCTCCACCCTCCACCCCAGCCTCTATCCCATCCACCCCCAGCCTCTATCCCCTCCACCCCAGCCTCTATCCCCTCCACCCCAGCCTCTATCCCCTCCACCCCAGCCCCTGTCCCCTCCACCCCCAGCCTCCATCCCCTCCCCCTTCCCAGAGCCTATTCCCTCCACCCCCAGCCTCTACCCCCTCCACCCTCCAGCCTCTATCCCCTCCACCCTCCAGCCTCTATCCCCTCCACCCTCCAGCCTCTATCCCCTCCACCCCCAGCCTCTATCCCCTCCACCCTCCAGCCTCTATCCCCTCCACCCCCAGCCTCTATCCCCTCCACCCCCAGCCTCTATCCCCTCCACCCTCCAGCCTCTATCCCCTCCACCCCCAGCCTCTATCCCCTCCACCCTCCAGCCTCTATCCCCTCCACCCCCAGCCTCTATCCCCTCCACCCCCAGCCTCTATCCCCTCCACCCTCCAGCCTCTATCCCCTCCACCCCCAGCCTCTACCCCCTCCACCCTCTAGCCTCTATCCCCTCCACCCCCAGCCTCTACCCCCTCCACCCCCAGCCTATACCCCCTACACCCCCAGGCTCGACCCCCTCCACCCCAGCCTCTACCCCCTACACCCCCAGCCTCTACCCCCTACACCCTCCAGCCTCTATCCCCTCCACCCTCCAGCCTCTATCCCCTCCACCCCCCAGCCTCTATCCCCTCCACCCTCCAGCCTCTATCCCCTCCACCAGCGAGGCCTCCTTCTCACCCCTCTCTCTGCTGTATCACTGGGATGTAGCCTTTACCAAATGCCAGTCCTGTCCCCCTCGATCGGTCCCCTGCTCGCCTCTGGACACAGCCAAAGGTTGAGGCCCTCCTGGAGATGTTGTCTTCGCTGCTGTTGTTGTTTCCCTGTCTTGCGTTTACTCCTGTCAAGCCACCTGACCAGGTCTCACATTCCAGAACCAGTCGGTCGAACCTGTCACCATCCTCCGACAGGAAATAAGAAAATGACATATCTTCCAAATGCCAAATGGGACTTAGGGAACTGTCACCGTGTTGATAGAACCATGAAGCAGCGCTGAGCAGACTCGGCTCCAGAACCAATTCAATGGGGGGGCATTTTTTTTCACAAGGGGGGTACGCATTTACAAAGCATGCATGAGAGTCAAAATATGAGCAGACCTGCATATTCTGCAGGAAAGTGTAGCCTTCTTGATATGTAATCTATAGCCAATGCCAGTATTTCTTATTTAAATGTAAACAAAATAATTTTTTGTGGGGGCACAGCATTCCATTTGGGGGGGCATTGGGGGCAATGCCCCCCCCCCCCCCCTTGGAGCCGACCCTGCCTGGGAGAGACAAGTCGCCCCACTTAAACACACGTGCACACACACACACACGCACACACACACACACGCACACACACACACGCACACACACACACACACACACACACGCACACACGCACACACACACACACACACACGCACACACACGCACGCACACACACACTCCGCTCATCATTATGCACATATTATGCAGTCTTAATGCTGCTCATTTCCTGGTGTCCTAGCTTCCAGCAGCATGTCTTAGTGGATAATTGAGGGGTTTCTACACCCTTAGAGATTCGACGGAGGCCCGTGTTGGTTTTGGAAACTAATTGGCACCGTTGTGATTGTTTTCACAGCGTTCCAAAATGGCCCCCAAAAGGATTTTTTGGGTTGTGTTTTTGTATGTTCTCCTGAACAAGTAGTCACTGTTATATGTAAATGTTTGCCTGCGTAACAAGGCTGTTGGCTGGAGATACTTGTCTGATCCAGTCTCACACTGGCTCTGGAGTTTCCCACGACCGTTCTCTGCCAAAGCTACCTGACTCAGACGCACTCCTGTCAGCACCAGGACTGATGGAGGGGGAAAAGGCAGAGACAGAGGAAGAGAGGCAGTGAGAGACAGCAAGAGAGAGGCAGAGAGACATAGATAGAGAGGCAGAGAGAACGAAAGAGAGAAGCAGAGACAGAGGAAAAAGAGACAGAGAGGTGAGACACCACATTTCCCCAGACGCCCGAGTGATTATCCTCCACTAAGTGGTCTCTGGTGGATACGGGGATAGAAATAGAGGATCTGGAGAGTGAGAACAAAGGGAAGCTGATCCTGTCACCACGGAGCCTGGCAGCGTGTCTCGTCAGCTGGTGTACAGACCGTCTGTTCAGCCCACACCTAGTCATCCTCCGGGCTGCCGGTCCGTCGGGTCACGTTCTACGTGGAACCGCCCTGAGAATGGAACCGTCGCCGAGCCGTCCCCGTGTGGCGTCACAGAGACCAGCGGCTTCCTGCGTAGCCTGACAGGAAGCAGGAAGCCGTGTGTCTGAGGGCCTTGTTCCCGGGACGCCGCGGGGTGTGATGGGATTGGGCAGGGCTGTCTGGGTGGAGCCGTGACGGTTGGTCAGGTCTGGAACACGGTCGCGTGCTTCCTCACATACGGTCCACATCTCCGGGGTGGGATGGGAGAACGGCGTCACTGAGCTGAGGACACACACACACACACTCACACTCACTCACTCACTCACTCACACACTCACTCACACACTCACTCTTACACATATAATCACACACAACAACACTCTAAGACATAAACGTATACAACAAAATCAGAACAGAACTACACACAAACAAACACACACACACACACAACCACACTCAGACACACACACACACACCACGGGGTTGGTGAGCAGGATGAAGATATGCCAGGCAGCTAACGGGCAGCAGGAGATGCCAGATGGGCAGAGAGAAGGGTTAGGGTTAGTCACACCCCCAGCCTGTGTGTGTTCCGTGTGTATGCGCGTGTGTGTGCCTGCGTGTGTGTGTGTGTTGGGTGTGCATGCGAGGGAGGGAGAGATGGAGAGCGGGATCGCTGGCGTATTGGGGTCGGTGATGTCCGTATGGAGAGACCATACAGACATATGTGACCTGGAATAGTAATCCCTGTTCTGTGACCTCACACTGGCCCTGACCCCTCCTGTCACTTCCCTATCATCTCTCTAACTCTCTTTCTCTATCCCTCTCTCTCTAACTCTCTCTCTCTATCTGTCTATTTGTCTGTCTGTCGGTCTGCCTGTCTGTCGGTCCATCCCTCCATCCATCTCTCTGTCTCAGCAGATACGGCCAGGCTGCTCAAATCAAATCAAATCAAATGTATTTGTATAGCCCTTTTTACACGCAAGCATGTCACAGAGGGCTTCACATACGCCCCTAGAACTGCCCCTCAACCAACCTAAACCCTCAAGGAAGACAAGGAAAAACTCCCAGAAAAACTCTCAGCAGGAGAAAAAATGGAAGAAACCTTGGGAGGAGCAATTCAGAGAGGGATCCCCTCCTCCAGAGACGGTTGGTGAGAGAGAGGAGCAGAACACAGGCTTAACATAGTCACATTTACATTACATTTACATTTATGCATTTAGCAGACGCTTTATCCAAAGCGACTTCCAAGAGAGAGCATTACAAAAGAGCATAGGTCACTGATCATAACAACGAGATAGCCCCAAACATTGCAAGCAGCCAAAACATGAAGTATACATTGTGAAAAACCAAATAAGTGCCAAGGGGAAGAACCATAAGAGCATGCAGTTTAAACAAGTTACAATTAAACAACATGAAACTCAAAAAAGTGCAAGAGTGTACCTGTAAAGGAGAAGACAAAAACAACAGTCAACAGTAAAATATTTCACAGTGAGTACAAGAATTTAAAACCGTCACAACTAACCAACAGGAGCAACAAGTCTCTCAATACGAGTCATTGTGATCCTGGAGGAAATTAACATCAGGTCCAGCCAAGCATTCCTAAGTGCCGTTGTACTCCCGGAACAAGTGCGTCTTGAGCCTTTTCTTGAAGGTGGGGAGACAGTCAGTGTCCCTGATGGAGGTGGGGAGTTGGATTCCACCATTGGGGGCCAGACAGGAGAAGAGCTTGTGTTGGGACCGGGCGCTCTTGAGCGGTGGGACCACCAGACGGTTGTCAGAAGAAGACCGTAGGTGGCGGGTGGGGGTGTACGGCTGCAGGAGAGACTTGATGTAGTCGGGTGCAGTCCCGTTCCACCGCTCGGAAGGTCAGTACCAGAGTCTTGAATCTGATACGGGCCGTGACGGGAAGCCAGTGGAGGGAGATGAGGAGCGGGGTAACATGGGAGCGTCTGGGTAGATTGAAGACACAGACGGGCCTGCCGCATTCTGAATCCTCTGGAGAGGGCGGGTTGCGCATGCTGGGAGACCGGCGAGCAGCGAGTTGCAGTAGTCCAGCTTTGAGAGGACAAGTGCTTGGACTAGCAGCTGGGTGGAATGCTCAGACAGGTAGTCATGGCTAGGGCTGCTCAGTGTGTCTGTAGTGTGAGGCAGTGCCAGGTGGACAGGGCTGTGTCTGTAGAGTGAGGAAGTGCCAGGCTGCTCAGTGTGTCTGTAGTGTGAGGCAGTGCCAGGCTGCTCAGTGTGTCTGTAGTGTGAGGCAGTGCCAGGCTGCTCAGTGTGTCTGTAGTGTGAGGCAGTGCCAGGCTGCTCAGTGTGTCTGTAGTGTGAGGCAGTGCCAGGCTGCTCAGTGTGTCTGTAGTGTGAGGCAGTGCCAGGCTGCTCAGTGTGTCTGTAGTGTGAGGCAGTGCCAGGCGGACAGGGCTGTGTCTGTAGTGTGAGGCAGTGCCAGGCGGACAGGGCTGTGTCTGTAGTGTGAGGCAGTGCCAGGCGGACAGGGCTGTGTCTGTAGTGTGAGGCAGTGCCAGGCGGACAGGGCTGTGTCTGTAGTGTGAGGCAGTGCCAGGCGGACAGGGCTGTGTCTGTAGTGTGAGGCAGTGCCAGGCGGACAGGGCTGTGTCTGTAGAGTGAGGAAGTGCCAGGCTGCTCAGTGTGTCTGTAGTGTGAGGCAGTGCCAGGCTGCTCAGTGTGTCTGTAGTGTGAGGCAGTGCCAGGCGGACAGGGCTGTGTCTGTAGTGTGAGGCAGTGCCAGGCGGACAGGGCTGTGTCTGTAGTGTGAGGCAGTGCCAGGCGGACAGGGCTGTGTCTGTAGTGTGAGGCAGTGCCAGGCGGACAGGGCT
Source organism: Thaleichthys pacificus (assembly GCA_023658055.1). Lineage (NCBI taxonomy): Eukaryota > Metazoa > Chordata > Actinopteri > Osmeriformes > Osmeridae > Thaleichthys > Thaleichthys pacificus. Next base: position 3,258,272 of record CM042867.1, read on the forward strand.
GTGTCTTCCCCTCCCCGGTCCTGGAGGAGGTCTGAACGTGTCATCGCTGTAGAGCCTCCTGCCTCCACACCTGCCTCCACTCCTGCCTCGCCCTGTAAACCCTTTCTGCTCCAGCACCTGTGCAGAAACCCTAGCCATCCAGCTGAATGCAGCGTAACTGGATACACTCCTAAGATAACTGTCGTCACATCTGAAGGGACCGGCGCTTGAAGAACGCCACACACACACCCCCCACACACTGTGTGTGTGGGGGGTGTGTGTGAGAGAGAGAGGTGGATAGTCTTACTCCTCGACCCCAATCTACAGGAAATGGCAGCAGCAGGATTAAGAGGTCGCTCCCCACACCTGACACTGCTCTCCAGCCAATCAACACACACCTGCCTGGGCTGATCGACCAGTCAGCACGAGACTGATAAAAAGCTGATACTTGTCTCGTATGCCGATGACACATGCCAGTCCTGTTCTGGTCACCTGACACCTCCCACATCTCCCCCCCCCCCCCCAGTCCTGCAGGAACAGAGGCTCTCTCTGTCACACTCAGATTTCTGTCACACGCACACACACACTCCCGGTGTGTTCTAGAAGCACTGGGCTACAGGCAGGACTGTCTTGCTGCCACCAGTGTGAATCTGTCGCCGCCTGCATCTGGCTTCGGTTCGCCAGCTCGACAGACAGGAAGACCTCCCTCCATCAGGTGAGTGTTGAAGTGAGTGAGAAGCAGGCAGAGCAGACAGGCAGGCAGACAGTTGGACACGGAGACAGGGACAGTCAGACAAGCAGTGAAGCCCCTTAATTGTGCTGCTGCAGTACAGAACACTGCAAGCTAATATGACATGCAGATAGACAGACAGGCAGGCAGGCAGGCAGGCAGGCAGGCAGATAGAGGGACAGACAGGCAGCAGGCAGGAAGACAGGCAGTGAAGCCCCTTAATTGTGCTGCTGCAGTACAGAACACTGCAAGCTGATATGACAGCATGGGAAAACAGGACTCATAGTTACAAGGGAAACGTGAAACACAAACCACGTTGCGTGATGTTGTGTAACTCTCTCCTGTCAGATTAGAGATTCACAACCCTGCAGGACAGCATAACCTACAGATGTACCGTGTTCTCGCTCTTACATGCATAACTCTGCATTCGTTCTGGACGTCATGGTTACTGGTGTGGAGATGGGCTGTCACTGGGAATGCCAACACTGACTGTCCTTTTGTAAGTGTGTGTATGAACGTGTGTATGTGTCTGTGTGTGTGTATTTGTGTGGGTGGTTGTGACTGAGTGCGTGTGTGTGTGTGTGTATTTCTATGTGTGTGTGTGTGTGTGTATTTCTATGTGTGTGTGTGTGTGTGTGTGTGTGATAGCGAGACGGATGACAACGCCTCCCCATCTCTCCCCAGCATCATCTCTCCTAATCAGTTCCTAACTGCCTGTAAACACGGCAGCCATGCGTGACCTGCCTAGCTGTCGTAACCATCCCTCACTGTCATCCTTCCCTTCCCTTCTCCTCCCTCCCTCTCCCATCTCTCCTGCCCGTCTCTCTGGCCGCCTGGGAGGAGCAGGGCCACACCAGCACGTCCCAGTTTGTGGGGCCGTGGTTGTTGTAGTTGGGAGATGTGGCCGTCACTGCCCAGCTGGCTGTGATTCAGACGGCACACCTGACCTGGCCTGGAGAGATCAAGTCCAATCACAGTTCACTGCTCACTTCACTCTAGTCGTACACAGCTTCTGCTGTGTGTGTGTGTGTGTGTGTGTGTGTGTGTGGGGGTGGGTGTGTTGATGAAAAGCACTTCCCAGAAAAGCTAATCTCTCAAGGATTTCTGGCTGTGTCCTGGGGTAGTTGGGTGGGCGAACCTAAGCTTCATCCTTGCTTCATCCTTTGGTTTTGGATCCTGTCAGAGAAGCAAATGAATGTAAGAATATGGCTCCTAAAACGTCCTAAAACTCCAGGGTTTTACAAAGCGGGTTCAGCCCATGTAATTCACATTCATACCAAATCTACGCTTGACACATGAAATGAGTGTCGTCGCTGGTCATACCAGAGAACCGTTATGCACACACAGTGTGCTTTGACAAGCCTATTAGCATGACTCAAAAGAAGCTTTTCATTTGTGATCTCGCCTCTCTACTTTGACACGCTTTGTGTTTCCACTGGGTAGCAATTATCTTGCCGCTAACAACTGAGAAATGATTTCGACCGCCCATTCTTTTGTCAAACCTTCTGTCGTCTTCGTCTTCTTCCCATTACTCAGTTAGAGCGGGGGATCGCACACTACAGAACGGACGCGGTCTGACTATTGTCGACTGAATCATCTTCAGGCTGCACAGAGTCATGTTCACTTCCAGCCCAGAGAGCAGTTATATCCTCAAAGCTGCTTCTGTGTATCACTCTAAGGCCAGGGTGCTATTTAATCTCCCCGCTGCTGAGCTAGGTGGTGTGTGTGTGCGCGTGTATCTGTGTGTGTGTCCTGCGGTTTTTAAACTTCCATTAGATACAAACACGTTTCCCTTCCGCGGCTCCCAAACCCTATTCACCTGTCTCCGTGGTAACCACACCTCAAATGCTACCTTGCCGTTGGTGTGCTGGCCGACAGCTGTCTGTCTTATCTTAATTACATCGCTCTGCTGTCGCAGGGGGAATAGACTGGGCTGTAACTGTCCCTGGTCGAGTGTGTGTGTGTGTGTTTGAGTGTGTGCGTGTGTGTGTGTTTGAGTGTGTGCGTGTGTGTGTGTGTGTGTTTGAGTGTGTGTGGTCGCCAGCCTCAGGTCTGTGGTGTGGTTTGCAGCTCTCGTCAAAAGCTTGAACTGACCTGCGATTCCTCAGTGTTCACACCTACTAGGTTATCCAGATCTGTCCTCCTAACTGTGGTAATGAACTAAACTAACCTGACACGCACACACACACGCACACACACACGCACACACACACACACACACACGCACACACAACCTCGCTCAGGTTCCTCTTTCTCTTTCTAAATCCGACTGAGGACTGCGATGATGTGAAATGCTAGACACTATGTGAGCCTGGTTGGGAATGTAAGGAAGTCGCCATTTTATCGTGAGTGGAAGGAATTCATGATATGTGGGCTGTATTTATAGCTGTCCCTTAGCCAAGCATCTTGGTGTAAACAGAGAAAGGTTACAGTGGTATTGGGAAGGTGTTCAAGGTTTGTGTGTGTGTGTGTGTGTGTTTATGATAATCTACTCTGCTGTAACTAGAGAACGGAGAAATTCAGGGGATTGCGGTTACTGCGTTGGATTCAGACAACAGTGTGCGCGCGAGCTTCCTTTGTGTGGGTGTCTGTTTAGCGGGGTCGTTAATCACATCACCAGGTCAGGGAGAAGGCTGTGACAACACATAGCAGTGTCCTGGAATGCCGTCGCTAAACCACCTGACCCCAATGACGTGCTGCCACAGACTGGCAAAACACACACACACACACACAGGACAGGCCAGTGATCTGGAGGTCACAGGTGACTGATGGGGGATATTCTCTGAAGGAGTCCTCCTGGAACAGGACCCCTGTTGGAACTAAAATATCTTCAGTGTTGAGAGGTTTGTCAGCATCAGGCCCAGCACCAGTCCTAGGGCAGGGACTAGGCCCAGACCAGTCCTAGGGCAGGGACTAGGCTCAGCACCAGTCCTAGGGCAGGGACTATGCTCAGCACCAGTCCTAGGGCAGGGACTAGGCCCAGACCAGTCCTAGGAGAGAGACTAGGCTCAGCACCAGTCCTAGGGCAGGGACTAGGCCCAGACCAGTCCTAGGAGAGAGACTAGGCTCAGCACCAGTCCTAGGGCAGGGACTAGGCCCAGACCAGTCCTAGGACAGGGACTAGGCCCAGACCAGTCCTAGGGCAGGGACTAGGCCCAGACCAGTCCTAGGACATGGACTTGGCTCAGACCAGTCCTAGGGCAGGGACTAGGCCCAGACCAGTCCTAGGGCAGGGACTAGGCCCAGACCAGTCCTAGGAGAGAGACTAGGCTCAGCACCAGTCCTAGGACAGGGACTAGGCCCAGACCAGTCCTAGGACAGGGACTAGGCCCAGACCAGTCCTAGGACAGGGACTAGGCTCAGACCAGTCCTAGGGCAGGGACCACCACACACACCTGGACATCCCAGTATGTATTGGGCTGGGGTGGTTGGTGTTTGGTTAATGAAAGTTTTTTTTTGTTCGAGTTCATCCTGATCATAGGTGCATAGGTAGACTAGGTCTTGGTTCTCTTAGGCTGGGACTGGGCCTGGGCCTGGCGGGTCTGACTGTTCCAGCCCTGGTTATTCCTGGCTCGGGTTCGGCTCTGCCGGTCTGACAGAGAGGTGGTCTGGAGGCATCAGTGCCGTCAGACAGGGGAGTGGAGGTGACAGAAAGTCAAAAGGCTTTTAGAATGACTGGTCTGCATGTGTTTGATGCTGTCTGCTTGCGTTAGTGTTAGGGTGGCCCTCGCTTGGCTCCTGTGTTGGGACTGCCCCTTTCTGCCTCCTCCATCATCCTTCTCTCCCGATTGGCCCCCTTCCTCCTCCTTTCTCCTCACGCCAGTCTTTCTCTCGCTGGGGGTATCTCTCTCAGCGGTTCGAGCCCTGGACTGCAGATCGAGAGGTTGCAGGTTCGAGTCCGCCGACGCTGTGCATCGATTTTGGAGGGAAGCGTCAAGCGTGACACGTCACACACCGTCTGTCTCTTCTGGACTCCTCCAGTACTAAAACACCTCGGAGGTGTATCAGACCACACTAACACGGCCTCAGCTGGAGGAAACACCAGGACCTGAGCAGATGGTTGCCCTCCCTCGCTCTCCCCCCTTGCTTCTGTACTTCCCTCTCCTCCTCGCCCCCCCCCCCCCCCCCATCGCCCTGCCCTGCCCCCCTCGTCTCTCTCGTCTCTCCCCTTCCTCTTCCATGAAATAACGTGATGTAAGAGTTCCCTGGAGGCTCAGGATAATGAAGTCACATCGGTTCATTGAGTGTCAGTGTCTCTTTGTCTATCTGTCTCTCTCTATCTCGCTGTCTCTCTAGCTCTGTGTCTCTCTGTGTCTCTCTATCTCTCTTTTTCTCTATCTCTCTGTGTCTCTCTATCTCTCTTTCTCTCTCAACTCTCTGGCCCTCATTTACTAACATGCACAGTTTACGCTGCATCTGTTTATGCCAGTTTGGTAATATCGCCCGCTATGCTTCCTCATTTTGCGTAGTATTTATCAAACCTGACACCCATCAGGCAATCAGCGCATACTCCGCCCTCAAGCGCAATTATTGCGCCTCTAAAAGAACAATGGGCCCGCGTGTTTCTATCATGGATCTTCCTACGGGAAAAAGAAAGCGCAGGCTTAAATGTAGTGACGTGCAGTAACCGCAAACCTGAACATATTACAGTGCAGAACATTTACATGTACATTTACTCATTTAGCAGCCGATTTATCCAGAGCGACTTCCAAGAGAGAGCTTTACAAAAGTGCATAGGTCAATGATCATAAACAAAAACATTGCGGGTAACCAAAACATGAAGCATACAAACATGAAGAACATCCACACCCTCGGAAAAAATGGTGGTTGTGTGTTTCGGAGGTGATGGTGGTTGTGTGTTTTGGAGGTGATGGTGGTTGTGTGTTTTGGAGGTGATGGTGGTTGTGTGTTTTGGAGGTGATGGTGGTTGTGTGTTTCGGAGGTGATGGTGGTTGTGTGTTTCGGAGGTGATGGTGGTTGTGTGTTTTGGAGGTGATGGTGGTTGTGTGTTTTGGAGGTGATGGTGGTTGTGTGTTTCGGAGGTGATGGTGGTTGTGTGTTTCGGAGGTGATGGTGGTTGTGTGTTTCGGAGGTGATGGTGGTTGTGTGTTTCGTAGGTGATGGTCGTTGTGTGTTTCGGAGGTGATGGTGGTTGTGTGTTTCGGAGGTGATGGTGGTTGTGTGTTTTGGAGGTGATGGTGGTTGTGTGTTTTGGAGGTGATGGTGGTTGTGTGTTTTGGAGGTGATGGTGGTTGTGTGTTTCGGAGGTGATGGTGGTTGTGTGTTTCGGAGGTGATGGTGGTTGTGTGTTTTGGAGGTGATGGTGGTTGTGTGTTTTGGAGGTGATGGTGGTTGTGTGTTTCGGAGGTGATGGTGGTTGTGTGTTTCGGAGGTGATGGTGGTTGTGTGTTTCGGAGGTGATGGTGGTTGTGTGTTTCGGAGGTGATGGTCGTTGTGTGTTTCGGAGGTGATGGTGGTTGTGTGTTTCGGAGGTGATGGTGGTTGTGTGTTTCCGAGGTGATGGTGGTTGTGTGTTTCCGAGGTGATGGTGGTTGTGCAGCCCCAGAAAGAGAAGGCAGAGTGGGATGACCTAGATTTGCAGCGTGGCTATCACAGCACGCCCCCCTGCCTCCTCTAGCCCTTCATCTTTGTTTAGGAGGCTGTCTCTGAGGGTGCTTGTCTCCCCTCCCGTCTCACTTCCTCCTTTCCCTCCCTCCCTCCCTTTCCCCCCCCCCTCCCTCCCTCCCTCCCCCCTCCCTCCCCCCTCCCTCCCTCCCCTCTCCCTCCCTCCCTCCCGCCCGCCCGCCCTCTCTGTTTTCTCCCCCCCCCGTGTCTCGCTTTCTCTCCCACTGTGGGTACCTCTGATCCTGTAGTCTTACTGCATATGTTGGTGTGTGTGTGTGTGCGTTCGTGTGTCCAGTAACAATCTGAAAAGCATGTGCCCAAGCTCGTTGGCATGTTTGTGGGGTCTGTGTTGTGGTGTGTGTTTGTGTGCGTGCGCCAGGGCTTGTCTGCGTGCTAGCATGCGTGTGTCACTGGCATGTCAGTGCCGGCGTGGAGGCAGTTTGGGGTTCCAGACGGGGGCAGTTTGGGGTTCCAGACGGGGACAGTTTGGGGTTCCAGACGGGGGCAGTTTGGGGTTCCAGACGGGGGCAGTTTGGGGTTCCAGACGGGGGCAGTTTGGGGTTCCAGACGGGGGCAGTTTGGGGTTCCAGACGGGGGCAGTTTGGGGTTCCAGACGGGGGTGACTGTGGTCGCCTAGCCCGTTCTCTCCTCTCTGACAGCTCGGCTGCAAACACGCGCAGACAAGCCTGAATGTTGAGCTTTATGTAACACAATCCGGATTGTCTGTGAAGGATGATTCACTAGCTGTTGGTTTATGCTGCTGAGAGTTGGCAGGCGTACAAACCCCCTGAAATAAACGTTTTTTCAGGGGCAATGTGAGAACTGTCTACAGCCTGTTTAGTAAGACCCAAACCTCCTGGCTTAAATGTATAGATGGTAGTTGACATGAGCCTGAAAGCAGAGGCCAGTGTTTTTAGACAGGGAGAGGATTGTTACTGAAAAGCTCCTCTCTCTCTTAATTCTTAATATCGGCTTTAAATAGATGTTGAAAAAGTGCAGCCACGTCCGTACGGTAGCAGTGAGCCCCGTTAATTGCTTCTACAAGACAGGACACGGGTTCAACAGGGAACTTTAGCTGAGCTGAGAGTGCGTGTGTGTGTTTCTGTGTGTGTGTGCGTGTGACAGGGTGTGATATTGTGACAATTAATGAGACATGAGTATTCTAACCGCAGTGAAATACTGTTGGTGGTTAACTAAGGCCTGAGGACAATCACTGATCTCTGACACCCACAGATTGGGGAAAAAAAGGCTGAATATTAGCCCGTCTGATGGGTTTAGACTTACACTCGATGAAAGCCCGTCTCTCTGGAGAGACTCAAACGCCATCACCACCACCATTCTCTTGATCCCCATTCCCACCATCTCCACCACCCTCATTCCCAGAGTGCACTGGGGTGTGGGTGGAGTTAGTGGGCATTGGCGAGCTACCCCAGGTGTTCCCACGCGGCTGGTAAATCCAGCCCTCGCTGATCTTCCCTCTCTCCACTTGTCACCTGTCACAATGTAGTTGAGTAGAACGAAAAAACGGGACGTATGATGCAGGAGGTTGTGGTTTAGCGGAATGTCCATCGGCAAAACAAAAACAGCAACCAAACTTAGGTAACCTATTCTTAGTACAGAACAATAAACGGAAACAAAAATCACGCTCGCATCCAGCGGAGCTCTCAGAGATGATCCCGACGTCTAACATGCACTATGAACATAAAACGTGAC
>CM042867.1:3271318-3278818 GCA_023658055.1 Thaleichthys pacificus
GAGGTGAGAGGGTGGGAGAGAAGATGGGAGAGGTGAGAGAGGGGAGAGAGAGAGAGAGGGTTGGAGAGAGAGGTTGGAGAGAGAGGGAGAGAGGGTGGAGTAAGATGGGCAGAGAACGAGGGAGGAAAGATGGACGGAGCGGAGGAGGCAGGGAAAGATGAACAGAAGAGGAGGAGTGAGAGAAGGATGAAGGGATGAGCAGGTCTTCGTGGAGGCAGCTTAGAGTCAGACAGATCCTCTCAGACAGATCCTATACTCTGGGAACGAGCTACCTGCCAGAACTGGGATGGGATTCTGTCCGGGTGGAAAAAGGATGAATCTCATTCAGCTCGTGCATTATATTCTAGTCCATTACGTTCTATTCTAAGACTGTTTCATGGGCTGTGTGATGGTCGGTGGATAGGTCAGACTTATGGTCGGGAGTCTTGCTGTGAACTGGATCTGAGCAGAACAGTTGGGTCATGGCATAGAAATAGACCCCAACAGTCACCACAGACCAGAAACAGACCAAGCCCTGGTCCTGGTCCAGGGTGTGTGGGTGTGACTGGATTAGTGCTGAAAGAACACCTTAGTCTGTAAGAGGACAGATCTACGATTGGCCTTTCACTCCCTGGGGTGAGAGAGGGAGGGCTAAATACCCCCCCCCACACACCCTGTCTCTCTCACTATTTGGCTGCAGGATCTCTGACACACACACACACACACACACCAGGCCGTGCATCCAAGATAGTGGATTATCATAATTAAACCTGCCAATGAGGAACACACTCTGGAGTTTTGGAGCGAATGTTTGCATATGAGAGAGGCTGTGTGTGTGTGTGTGTCCATCATGAGTGTGATAACTGCGGGGCGTGGTGTGAGGGCGGGGCAGAGCCAAATGCTCCCGTGACGCACCGCAGGAAGGTGAAGCCCCGCCCACCATCTGCTCCGCTCCCCTCCCGGACAGGAAGTCAGTGACAGGGATCCGGCTCTGAGCAGAACCTGCAGTGGAGCGGCCGCGGCCAGGCCAGTGTGCAGCGAGGTGTGCTAGCGGTGTCATGTTGACCTAGCGGCAGGGCGAAGGCCAGCGGGCGCGAGATGCCAAACAGACGGATGGTCGTTAGCGCGCGCAGGGAGACGCGAGCTCGTACAGGAACAGATCTGTGGGTCTCCTGTTCTTGATTCGTTTCCAGGTCCGACTCTTGTGATGCAGTTTCGCATCGTGTGTTCCATTTTTATGTCTGTGTGTAGTGTGTGTGTAGTGTGTGTGTGTGTGGGGGGGGGGGGGAGGGGGGGGGGGAGGCAGAGAAATGAGAGAAAATCCCATGCTGAGGATGTTAATTCTCTGTCAATGATATTTGCACCTTGTGATTTGTATGTATAGTTGTGTGTGTGTGTGTGTGTGTGGGGGTGTGTGTGTGTGTGTGTGTTCAGGCGTGCTGCTAGGTTTACCAGAATTAATGGACTCACTCATCCTCTCATGTTTTAGTAAATCCCTAGGATGAGCTCCTGGTGCACAGTGTACACACACACACACACACACACACACACACACACACACACACTCACACACTGCACATCACAGTTCCCCTATTCCCTCCAGCTCATGCTCCGAGTGTAGTCGTTCTGCTTCATTACCAACACGATGAGTTGCTTTATTCTGACCCCACGCTCTTCCTCTCTCTCTTTCACACACACAGACCCACACATACTCACTCCATCCTTACCCCCCCCTCCCCGCCAACACACACATACACACTCCCTCTCTCTGCCCTCTCTCTACCCTCTCTCTGCCCTCTCTCTGCCCCTCTCTCTGCCCTCTCTCTGCCCTCTCTCTGCCTCTCTCTCTGCCCCTCTCTCTGCCCCTCTCTCTGCCCTCTCTCTGCCCCCTCTCTCTGTGTTTGACGTGTCCCCCTGCCTCCTGTGTCTCCAGGTGTCTCTCCTCTCCCGGCGCTGGTGAGGACCCCTCCTCTGATGATGCAGTCCAGCCTGGACATGAAGCCTTTCCTCTCCTTCCCCCTGGACAGCTCCTCGCCCGGGGGGCTCTTCCCCAACTTCAACACGGTCAGTCTGGGGTGTGTGTGTGTGTGTGTGTGTGTGTGGTGTCTAGAAATGCACAGTGTGTGTGTGTGTGTGTGTTTGGTGGGAGAGGGTGGTGGGATATCTCTCTTTTGTCAAGGCATGCTTGTGTGTGTGTGTGTGTGAGCCCATATCTCCAGTGTGACAAGTCTCTTTTGGATGGCTAGTGGTATCCTGGCTCTGGGTCACGGCAGCCTGTCAGTAGTACTCACTGATACTGGCTTCACACACACACACGCACGCACACACACACACACGCACGCACACACCCACGGCCTGTCACAACTCGCTCGGCAAACATTGCCCTGTAGCTTTCAGGAACTGTCAGACCGGCAGTAGTGCTATCATTCATCCCCCTCTCCACGCACACACACACACACACAGCCACACAGGCACACACACCACTGTCATTGTGCATCCAAAAAACGGATTTGAGAACCGACGAGGACATTTCGGGGGAAGGTGGTAATCACCAGGTGTTATTTTGACGCCAACGACGATGGTTTCGATGACAATGATGGTGGTCGGCGTGGCGACGGCGGCGGCGACGGCGGCGGCGATGACCGTGTACGATACGGCGGGGTGTTCTTCCCAGGCGAAAGGCACTGACGGGAACACGGCCGTTTTCCTCTCCCAGAGAAGATGTCCTTGCCCGCCCACGACCTTGTTTATCCTCCTCTCCCCCCTCCTGTCTGTCAGCCCGGCTGAGGAGGACACATTAGAATTGCAGATGGCCATATGGCAGCCAGGCGCCGCATCAGCGCAGATTACAGCTTCATAGCCCACTAATGAGCCGCCCCAGACTCCCTCCGACGAACGCAGGCGCCACCTCCAGGAATAGCTCCTCCCTCGTCCCTGTCGTGGACCTGTCACATCCGTGCACGTACTGCGCATGTGCACGTACTGCGCATGTGCACGTACTGCGCATGTGCACGTCGTTTTTGCTTTCATGTTTCGAATGGTGTTTTCAGCCGAAGCCCTTTCAACGTTCAAGAGTTTGACCTGGAAATCGGGGTCAGGCGGCTGAGCGGTTAGGGAGTCGGGCTAGTAATCAGAAGGTTGTTGGTTCGATTCCCGGCCGTGCCAAATGACGTTGTGTCCTTGGGAAAGACACTTCACCCTACTTGCCTCGGGGGTAATGTCCCTGTACTTACTGTAAGTCGCTCTGGATAAGAGCGTCTGCTAAATGATTAAATGACTAAATGCAAAGTGATCTCCGAGGGGTTTCTTCAGAGTCCTCTGGCCTGGTGAACCTTTCAGTGGGAGAGTCTCTGGAGTCGAGTCTTCTCCAGAGCTGTTAGGGGGTTAGAGACGCTGGCACCACTCTTAAAAGCCTCCTCATAACCACAGGGAGGTGAGCTGGTGCCCTCTGATTGGCTGTCGTCCATCTGGCCGGTCAGCGATCTCTAGGAAGCTCTTAGTGGATTGGCTCCCTGGCTGCTTCTGGTATACCGTGGTCCATTAAACAACTGCTGAGGATAAGGACAGGACACCCTTATGTCTCTCTCTCTCTTTCTCTCTCTCTCTAACTTTCTGTCTTTCTCTCTCTTCTTTGCTCTCTCTCTCTCTCTATCTCTCTCTATCTACCTTTCTGTCTCTACCTCGCTCAACATTCTCTCTCTCCCTTTCTGTCTCTCTCTACCTCTCTCCACCTTTCGCGCTCTCTCTCTTTCCCTCCACTCCTTCTACCTCTCGTTACCTTCGCTCTACTTCTCTCTCTCCGACTCGCTCCCTCCCTCTCTCCCCCTCTCTCTGATTCTCTCTCCCCCTCTCTCTGATTTCTCTCTCCACCTCTCTCTGATTCTCTCTCCCCCTCTCTCTGATTCTCTCTCCCCCTCTCTCTGATTCTCTCTCCCCCCTCTCTCTGATTCTCTCTCCCCCTCTCTCTGATTCTCTCTCCACCTCTCTCTGATTCTCTCTCCCCCTCTCTCTGATTCTCTCTCCACCTCTCTCTGATTCTCTCTCCCCCTCTCTCTGATTCTCTCTCCCCCTCTCTCTGATTCTCTCTCCCCCTCTCTCTGATTCTCTCTCCCCTCTCTCTGATTCTCTCTCCCCCTCTCTCTGATTCTCTCTCCACCTCTCTCTGATTCTCTCTCCCCCTCTCTCTGATTCTCTCTCCACCTCTCTCTGATTCTCTCTCCCCCTCTCTCTGATTCTCTCTCCCCCTCTCTCTGATTCTCTCTCCACCTCTCTCCTTCATCCCTCCTCTGTGGATCGTCCAGCATGGCCGCTCTGTCCTCATGTCTGTTTGATGGCACTAGTGCTTCAGCAGGGGCGCATAGTGCTGGGGCTAAGGGGCTGTCATGATGCGCTCGGGGCATGGTGCTGTAACGAGCTCCTGCCTGACTCTGGAGCTTGGTAGAGAGGTCATGTTCTTAAAGACGGGGAAGCATGAGTGCCTGGTGTGTGTGTGTGTGTGTTATTAAGGGATATACTGAAGCCTAATGTGCTCATCAATATGTAATAGGGTCTGTTTGGTGAAGATGCTTCATGCTGAGAGGCCTGTTAGAGGGCCAGGTATGGGAGTCTGGTGAGAGTCAGGAGATGCAGATTAGCAATGCTGAAATGTAGATCAGCTCCTTCAGGAAACGGACACAAACACGAACGTCCACGTCGGAAGGTGCCCCGGAATCCAGCAGGCGTTCCCAAGGCGTCTGCGGTGCCACAGTCTAATGTCTCCCCTGTCGTTCCCCCGCAGATGGATCCGGTGCAGAAGGCCGTCATCAACCACACGTTCGGAGTGTCCCTCCCGCCCAAGAAGAAGCAGGTCATCTCCTGCAACATCTGCCAGCTGCGCTTCAACTCAGACGTGAGAGCTGGGGGGGGCTGGGGGTGACGGGGGCGGGGCTGGGGGTACGGGGGGGCTGGGGTGAGGAGGGGGCTGGGGGTGAGGGGGAGCTGGGGTACGGGGGGGCTGGGGGTGCAGGAGGGGGCTGGGGGTGAGGGGGGGCCTGGGGGTGAGGGTGGGGCTGGGGGTGACGGGGGAGCTGGGGGTACGGGGGGGGCTGGGGGTGACGGGGGAGCTGGGGGTGAGGAGGGGCTGGGGGTGAGGGGGGTTGGGGGTGAGGGGGGGGCTGGGGGGTGATGGGAGCTGGGGGTACGGGGGGGCTGGGGGTGAGGAGGGGGCTGGGGGTGAGGGGGGGCTGGGGGTGAGGGGGGGGCTGGGGGTGACGGGGAGCTGGGGTGAGAGAGGGGGCTGGGGGTGATGGGGGGGCTGGGGGTGAGGGGGGGCTGGGGGTGAGGGGGGTGCTGGGGTGACGGGGGGGCTGGACGTGGCCGGGTGTGAACGTGTGAGAGAGGGGGCTCTATAAATAACGGAGGGTGCAACAGTGTCCATCTGTTATTCAGGTCTATATCAATGAGGGGGATTGCTGTGGCAGCTCTACTGTGACCAGTGGGGGGCCAATGAGGGAGGCCTGTCGGGGGGGCTCGTCAGGGGGGCCAAATGGGGAGGCCTGCGGGGGCTCGTCAGGGGGGCTAATCAGGGGGCCGGAGGGGGCCAGTGAGGGGGGCTAATTAGGGGGCCGGAGGGGGGCAGCTCTGCTGGAGGACTGTCAACACCAGCTATTATCTGAACTCTTCCAGTTTCATTGTTCATTATAAACGTTTTCTCCTGTCTGTGTGAGACATCTTCACTGAGGGCCAACAAAGTCAGATATATATATATACAGTATATATATATACTGTATATATATATACACACTATGTTGCCAAAAGTATTCACTCAGCTATCCAAATCATTGAATTCAGGTGCACAAAGTAAGGGCCATAAAGACATGATGAGCGAGTTTGGTGTGGAAGAACTTGACTGGCCTGTACAGAGTCCTGACCTCAACCCGATAGAACACCTTTGGGATGAATTTGAGCGGAGACTGCGAGCCAGGCCTTCTCGTCCAACATCTGTCCGACCTCACAAATGCACTTCTGGCAGAATGGTCTTAACTTCCCATAAACACACTCCTAAACCTTGTGGAAAGCCCTCCTAGACGAGTTGAAGCTGTTATAGCGGCAAGGGGTGGGCCGACATCATATTAAATCCGATGGTTTAAGAATGGGATGTCACTCACGTTCATGTGCGTGTGAAGGCAGACGAGAGAATACTTTTGGCAATATAGTGTATATATACAGAGAGAGAGAGAGAGAGAGAGAGGGAGAGAGGGAGGGAGAGAGAGAGAGGGAGAGAGAGAGAGAGAGAGAGAGAGAGAGAGAGAGAGAGAGAGAGAGAGAGAGAGAGAGAGAGAGAGAGTGAGAGAGGGAGAGAGGGAGAGAGAGAGAGAGGGAGAGAGGGAGGGAGGGAGGGAGGGAGGGAGGGAGAGGGAGAGAGAGAGAGAGAGAGAGAGGGAGGGAGAGAGAGAGAGAGAGAGAGAGAGAGAGAGAGAGAGAGAGAGAGGGAGAGAGAGAGAGAGAGCAGCAGAGATAAAGAGAGGGTGCCATACTGTATAAAACCAACATGCAATTGTCATCAGGAAGATTAGAGGGGTAGAGAGAGAAATGATTAGAACAGCTGTGTCATTGATACGCTGGGGGTCATTTTGTTTCAAAGTGTCTATGCTTTATGTCATAGTGATGTTTCACGTTACCACTATTGACGAGGGCAACCGTGTCATTGCAGATTAGACACATCGCTTTGGTGCTCCCCACCGGCAGCACACATGCATACTTTTCAGCCCACTCTGTCAGAAATCTTCCGGAATCAACTTTTCGCTTTTTGTCGGGTTTTGTCATGCCATGATTTTCCGCCTATTGAGTACCCCTGTGTAGACACTGCAGACACAGAATGACAGAAGTCAATGGTCCTGTCCTGTCGGCCTCTCTTGTCGTGTCACATGCAGCGTGCTCCAGTAACAGTCCTACTGTTCTGTCAGGAGAGGCAGTGAGCCGACAGGAAACCACAGACCCCATACACAGACCCCATACACAGACCCATACACAGACCCCATACACAGACCCCATACACAGACCCCATACACAGACCCCATACACAGCTCGGCGTCTTGTTTTGATGTTGGAGGTAAGGAAGGAAGGCGATAAAGAAGCACGACCAAGTTCTCACAGCAGGACCAGCAGGCTCCCTTAAGGACCAGCAGGCTCCCTTAAGGACCAGCAGGCTCCCTTAAGGACCAGCAGGCTCCCTTAAGGACCAGCAGGGAGCCTTAAGGACCAGCAGGCTCCCTTAAGGACCAGCAGGGAGCCTTAAGGACCAGCAGGCTCCCTTAAGGACCAGCAGGCTCCCTTAAGGACCAGCAGGCTCCCTTAGCTGCACTGCGCCTCCCTTCGTCCTGGCCAAGGTTTCGGCGGCAGGACTAAATCTAAATCTGGATGAAAGTGTGAGATAACAACGTAGGGTATTTTCGTCCAGGAGGGCAGTCAGGTGAGGCAGAGAGAGGGAGGGAGGGAGGCCGGGACAGAGACCAGGAGAGGGAGAGTATGAGCGAGTTAGCA
>CM042867.1:3283818-3296318 GCA_023658055.1 Thaleichthys pacificus
CATCCTTCTCTCCTCTCCTCCTCTTTCATCCTTCTCTCCTCTCTTCTCCTCCTCTTTCATCCTTCTCTCCTCTCCTCCTCTTTCATCCTCATCTCCTCTCCTCCTCTTTCATCCTCATCTCCTCTCCTCCTCTTTCATCCTTCTCTCCTCTCTTCCTCTTTCATCCTTCTCTCCTCTCCTCCTCTTTCATCCTTCTCTCCTCTCCTCCTCTTTCATCCTCATCTCCTCTCCTCCTCTTTCATCCTCATCTCCTCTCCTCCTCTTTCATCCTCTCCTCCTCTTTCATCCTTCTCTCCTCTCCTCCAGGCTAAGCTGGCCCTCCATTCCGACCTGGTGAAGCCTCTCACTCCCACCTTCCTGTCCTCCCCGTTCTCTGCCCCACCTCTGTCTCCTCCATCGCCCTCCACCCCCGACCCAGCCCCTCCATCTTCCAGACGGCCACCCTGCCCCACTCCTTCCTCCGAGCCGCCCCGGGGCCCATCAGACCCACCACTGGCTCCATCCTCTTTGCCCCCTACTGATCACCAAGCCTCCTGCTGACAGCTCTCGGCCCAGGCCCTGGTCCGGCCCGGCCCAGGGCTGCCCCCTCCTCCTACCCAGCCACCCACCCACCCACCCAGCCCTGCCTGCCTGGCTGCCCTGCCTGGGCTGCCCTGCCTGGGCTGCCCTGCCTGGGCTGCCCTGCCTGGACTGCCCTGCCTGGGCTGCCCTGCCTGGGCTGCCCTGCCTGGGCTGCCCTGCCCAGAACCCTCTGTGAGTGTGGGGAAGACCAGACAAGAGAAAGAACCTGGAGGAGAGAGACCTGGAGGAGAGAGACCTGAAGGAGAGAGACCTGGAGGAGAGAGACCTGGAGAAGAGAACCCTGGAGAACCCTGGAGAAGAGAACCCTGGAGGAGAGAGCCCTGGAGGAGAGAGACCTGTCGTCAGCAGAGACAGACCTCTGACTACACATAGCAGAGCCCCAGCTCCAGCTCAGCCATCCCCCCAGTGTACCTCACCAGTACAGTATCACTACTCACAGCCTGGCCTCCACCGTCCTGAGCATTTCCCCCAGACCCCTTCCATGTACTACCGTTGTGCACTAAGTACTGGAAGTGCACTTGTTAGTGCACCAGATGTCAGCAGCTCTCCGTGTCCGCAGTGTCCTGGGGAGCTGAGAGGCCTCTTCCTGGCTGGTCCTGAGGACAGAGGATCAGAATGATGTCACATCCTGCTCGAGTAATGAGCGCCACTGCGCTTCCTGAATGACTTGAATTATCCCAGTCTTCCTTGTTGGGTGAATGGACTACTATAACGTGTCTGTGTGCGTCTGTGTGTGTCTGTGTGTGTCTGTGTGTGTCTGTGTGTGTCTGTGTGTGTTTGTGTGTTTTTGTATGAAACAGTCCAACGTCTCAAACTCCACCATTACCTCTGTTTTTAGTCTAGTCTAGTCATGTCTGGTCTAGTCATGTCTGTTCTGGTCTAGTCATGTCTATTCTGGACAAGTCATGTCTGTTCTGGACTAGTCCTGTTTCAGTCCTGCCTAATCTTGGTCTATCCCAGTATAGTCCTGTGGGCTGTACAGAGTAGACTGTGGTTAGAACCTTCCCCTCTTCAGACAGTTGTCTCAATATGTTGCCATCTCAGTCCTCCCCTGCGTATTATAATAAAGAATATCAGTATGTTAGTCACAAACTACAGGAACAACCTATTTTCCATCAGGGTGTGATTACTAAGACTTTCGAATGAATTATTCCTTGAATCAGGCGCCATTTTCATTGAGAATGACCCCCGCCAGACATTGTGTGTTGCTAGAGCAACGGTGTGTTGATGCTGCCGCATTACAGCCCAGCACAAGTCTAGACAGCACCTGAGAGAAGCCTGGATAACCATCTTCAAGGACAACTTCCTGTTGTGACAACGACCACATCCCGCCTGGCTCCCCAGCAGGACTACAACTCATCACCCTGCAGTCTAGCAGGACTACAACACCCACGGGCCTTTCTTCCCTCTTTTATCCCCTCATTCATAATGAAACTGCAGTCTTGTGGTTTATGATGCAATAATGTACAGAAACAGAGTTTTCTATGCTACAGTGTCGGTTACCAGGGCCTTATATGGAATATAGTCTTATGCTGTATATATGGCCCTGGCTCTGCCCACAGCCAAGTACATGGAAGACATGCAGCAATGACTGTCCGACTTTCTACCAGCAAGTCAAAGAAGCTGTCGGAGTCCCAAGCCAGTGCTCCTATTGGTGCATTTCTTCACATGTTTAGCAACTGTGTGGCATGTCCCCCCCCCCTGCCCTCCTCTGCAGAGGAGAGAGGGGCAAGGGGGGGGGGGGACAGAGAGAAGGAGAACTAAAGTTTTAAAAGCAATCCCTCCTACTCCATAAAGTACATAGACGAATACTAAAATGTTCCCCTTCTAACAAAGTGATATATTTGATGATTTTGTTTCCGATTGTTGCATTTCCTTTTTTCCGTGGCCCAGTGATAGCAAACACCGTGCGGCTCTGTGATTGGTTGGGTTTGATGAGACACTAGTGGGTGGGGAGGAGACAAACACCGTGCGGCTCTGTGATTGGTTGGGTTTGATGAGACACTAGTGGGTGGGGAGGAGACAAACACCGTGCGGCTCTGTGATTGGTTGGGTTTGATGAGACACTAGTGGGAGGAGACAAACACTCGTATCCTTCTTCCAAGGACATGTACAGTATTATTCTGAAATTATTTTTTATGATGCGATTATGCAGATGTGGATCCAGTTTTATTTGTAGATATGCCGTTGTTTATCATCTTTTTGTTTGTCGACACATTTGTTTTATTAAAAATCCTGAGCGTTTGGTCTTGGTCGGATCGTGGACTCTTGCATGGTAACCTGTGGTGGATGAGGAATCTAGCTGTTTCACAGCTCACCGGGGCCCCCCTGTGGTGGTAGAGGGCTACTGCAGGAGCACAGCAGCAAAAGGACAAGAGGAGAGCGGGGTGGAGGAGGAGAGAGAGAGAGACAGAGAGAGGGGGGGGGGAGTTGAGAGGGAGAAAAGGGAGAAAAGGGAGGAGGAGAAAAAAGAAGCAAAATGAGAGGAGAGAGCCTGGCGGAGAAGAAAGACTCAAACAAAACAAAAATCAATCCATTTAATTCAAAGAGAACACTCGTTCAGGTATCAAGTTTCTCCGATTAGACACGGCACTCTGCCATGATGTTTCGTCTACCCAGGCAGAGCATGTACTGATGCCTGCTGCCCTCTGCTGGATGAATATATAACACAGCGCTGAATCATTTCACCACCCAAACCTAACAGCTTCGTGGTTCAGGTTTGCCCAACGCTGTTCCTGGAGAGAAGCCACACTGTAGGTTTCCACACATGCCTGATCTAGCACACCTGATAATGATGGATTCATTGAGTCGAATGAGACGAGTTACCAAATTGGGTTTGGAGGGGAAACTCCATGAGAGGGCCATTCACACGGAGCAGGAGGTGTGTGTTTCATATCGGCTTATGAATATCCTCAACAATCTCACCATTCAGCTGCATTTTCAGTTCCTCTGTCAGACCACACACCCCTACAGCGTCGGAACCTGACACTTCCCTCCAAACAGGTAAGAGTGTTGGCTATTACACCACAGGAGCTAAAAGTAGCCTCGCAGATCACGGTTTCTGTCATGAAGTTTGAACTTAGCTGGGCAGGCTTACCTGAGTCTACCTATCAGAGTCAGGCAACAGCAGGTGCTGGCATGGTAACCGTAGTTAACCAGACCTCCAACTGGATCGGGGTATCAGACAAGAGAGTGTGGATAAAGGTCATAAGGTCAAGATACAGCAAGCTAGCCCACAGACTGGTACAGGCATTAGAGGAACAGGGAGGCAGACGGACCCAGACATGAGGAAACCTGGAATGAAGAAGTGAAACCGTATATGTGTAGAAAGGGTGCATGTCATGTTTACGTGGTGCGACCGAAAACAAGATTTAGAAGGCGAGAGATCGAGAGATGAGGAGCAGAGAAGGAGTGAAAGAAGATGAGCAAGGGGTAGTTGTAGAGGTCGGTGTTGATGCTCTCTGTCTGTCTGTCTGTCTGTCCACCTGTCTATCTTCTGCCTGTCTATCTACGAAACTGCTGTGTCTACTTTTGGTGGTTTCCACATAGCACCACAGTAAGATGTATACTTGTCTGGAGCTGGAAATGCTCTCAAGTCCTCTATACTCTGGAGGGTCTCCCATCCTTCAACAGCTCCAGGGCAACAGCCTTCTTCCAGTGTCCTCCGAGTGTGATTAGGCAGTAGAGTCTGGTTCATAGAAACATATGGGCCAGCCGGGATGTGTATCTGATACATGATGACACAATATCAATAAGATGGGCAAGGTGAGATTTGAGGACGGCCATGCATCCTTCCAGAGCCAGCCCGCTAGAAATCAGATGAGAGAGAGAGAGAGGGGAGAGAGGGGAGAGAGAGGGGATAGAGACACAGAGAGAGAGAGAGACAGAGGGAGAGTGACAGGGAGAGAGACAGAGAGAGAGACAGAGGGAGAGACAGAGGGAGAGAGACAGGGAGAGAGACAGAGGGAAGAGAGAGAGAGAGGGAAAGAGAGGATAGCTTCGGCACTCCTCCTAGTCTGCCATCCAGTCACAGCAGGAGGAATGAATCTCTCTATTGCTCCTCTCTCTCTCTCTCTCTCTCTCTCTGTCTCTCCCTCACTGTCTCTCCCCCCCCCCTCTCTCTCTCTCTGTCTCTCCCTCATTGCCCCCCCCCCTCTCTCTCTCTCTCTCTCTCTCTCTCTCTCTCCCTCCCAGCTTCTTTCAGCTGCAATAATTACTGAGCTTTATTTATGAGGCAAATTTCACTTTCTCCAGCAGGAAGCCTCCACCGTGGTAATAACACAGCGTTCAGACAATGGAGCCCACTGAGCGAGAGAGCGGAGAGGGGGTGGGGGGATGGGGGGATGGGGGGGGGGTGAGCTGAGAGAGAGAGGAGAGTGGGAGAGGAAAAGACAGCCACAGGGAAAAAGAGAAGGAAGGAAGGAAGCAACGGAAGAGGAGGGAAGAGACGGGCCGAAAGAGAGAGGGAGCGAATCTCTGTGTTCATGGAGATGGTGCGAGTGCTGACCAGGGCTGTGGCAGAAACACTACTGTTGAATAAACTAACAATGGTCAAGAGCTGCCAGGAGCTGTGAGAACACACACACGCACGCACACATGCACGCACACATGCACGCACACAAACCCACAGATCCTAGAGGGACTTTTAACTCATCCAGAAATAGCCCACCTACCAGAGAGATAGAAAGAGAGAGAAGAGAGAGAGAGAGAAAGAAAGAAATGAGAGAGAGAGAGAGAGAGAGAGAATGAGAGAGAGAGGAGAGAGAGAGAGAAAGAAAGGAGAGAGAGAGGAGAGAGAGAGGAGAGAGAGAGAGAGAGAGAAAGGAGAGAGAGAGAGAGAGAGAGAGAGAGAGAAAGAGAGAGAGAGAGAGAGAGAGAGAGAGAGAGAGAGAGAGAGAGAGAGAGAGAGAGAGAGAGAGAGAGAGAGAGAGAGAGAGAAAGAGAGAGAGAGAGAGAGAGAGAGAGAGAGAGAGAGAGAGAGAGAGAGAGAGGGGAACATCAGATCACAGTGTTCTGTGGGTTGCTGTGTTTGGCTGTTGTACCAATGACTCAGTCTAGCAGAGGGACTGTGTCTACATGCCTGGAAGGCCTGGTGCTGCTACAACCTCATTGCATGTGAGAGAGTGAGAGAGAGTGTGTGTCCTGGGGGTGGAGAGGGGCACAAACTTGTATGCATATGAATGTACAATAGAGTTATGTGCGTGTGTGCGTGTGTCTGTAACAAGCAGCAGCCAGCTGTATCATGAAACATGTATGTTAATATGTACTCTATCTAGTTCTTAGGACCTTGTGAATCCTTTTAGGCCATTTTGAAATGTACTTACAAATACATACAAACTTTGTATGTGAATGTATTTACCCACGCCATCTGGACAATTGTACGTGACAGTATGGTAGATAAGTTGACTGTTACACAGACTTACACTCACCTTGGAGTAGCCTAAGTGCAACCTAACTCTGTAAACCCCCCTAGACAACAGAGTGGCAATAGAGCAGTAAACATTGTGTTACGTTGTTGACGGCAGTGTGTCTTAACGGCAACGTGTGTTACAGTAGAACGAGTGATAACAACTTACAAATGAATATGTGCTTTATTGGAGCGGGGCAACGGATAATACTGCTTCGTTCTTCCGCCTGTCATCAAGTAAAACTTACCCAGATTCATCAAATGACAGTCGACTCGAGTATTACTGTCCTCCAGATATCTGAACTTCAGATAGGCCAGGATACCACTGCAGTGTTCAGTGCTCTCTACCTGACAACAACGTCTTATGTCTCACAGTATAAGTGTTTCGGAATAATTCAACAATGACAGAAGTGTAAAGTGAGAGTGTTTGTGAAGTGAGAATCTTTTTGACTCAAAGCCACAAGTCCTCACCACTTAGCGCCCCCTTTCCGCCATTGACCAAAACTACAGTCCTCGCTCTCCTTCCTACCCTCCAATGTTCGCAGCTTGGCCGGAGACCGTCGTCTTCCCGGCCCCGTTTTCACCGGATTTATCTCCCTCCTACCAGCCCGGACCGAGACGAGAACACGACTAAGGTAAGGTCGAACCTCTAAGGACCGGCGAGAGTGGGGGCTGAGGGGGTAAACGTCGTCCTTTCTCGGTGTTTTCGGCGCTGTTGTCTAGAGGGAGCTCCCTGGACAGACTTCACGCATCAGTTGGTACACCATGCTGATACTGGAGAGTCTCCGACCATAACAAACCTCTTCTCGCTAAGGCTTTGGAGACCGTCTCCGTACTGTTTTACGGAGAAATAGAATGCGTCAAATGACTTTTAGTCACCCGATCGTATTCGTCGCCAGGGACGACGCTCTCCCCCCGCAAGGGAGGGAAACATGGAATGTTTCATGTAGCTCGGCCAGTCAGCCCCCCTCGCTGCGAATAGGTGCAATAATGCTCTCCTTGCAGATCTCGATTCGCATTCTCCCACCAATATTTGCGCGCTGGTGGTTATGAATCCGAGCGCTCTGTGTCATATTCGCATTAGTGCGTGGCTTCTCACGTCTACCCAGTCCGGGGAAAGCTCACCTTTAGCGGGTATTAGACACTCAAATTGAGACTGTGGAAACTGTCATCTCTCTCACTGTCACAGGCAGACCGCTGCCTACATTATTATTGACACGGATACTAACTCGCTACAATGTAGGCTATCAATGTTTACATGCTGCCACAGCTTTGAAGAATCGAGACAAAATTGGTCCAGTTTCATGAAGGGAAACTCAATGTAATAGCCCAGATAGGCGTAGATTAAATACATGCTGTCACTCTTGTATTTGAATAAAATTAGATCTAGTCCTAACCTAATCACTCCAGAACACACCGTAAGCTTTGGTGGTTCTTTAATAGCATTTTCAAGCTTCTCACTGTCAGGCATGTTTCGACGAAAATGTGTCAATTATAGGCCTAGTTATTAAATATCGGCTGGTGTCTCCTACACGCGGGGTCGCTGATTGATCATTGTTTATCACGTGCAACCAAAGTTCTGACGAGTCTCTGACGAGAACTATTTGTGCAACCGAAAGGGAGAATGTCGAGTGACAGGCAGCGGTCAGACGACGAGAGTCCGAGCACCAGCAGTGGCAGCTCGGATGCAGACCAGAGAGACCCCCCGGTGCCGGAGCCAGAAGACACCGAGGAGCGGAAACCACCCGCTCCTCCTCAGCAACAGAAGAAGAGCACCAAATTGTCGAGCAAGACCACTGCCAAGCTGTCTACCAGCGCCAAGAGGTAGAGACCCCCGCTCGCTTTCCCTCTTTCTCTCTCTCGCTTTCTCTCCCTCCCCCTCTCTCTGGTTAAAGTCTCAGGGAAGATTATAGACATTATCGACCATATGATAAGACTGAATCTATATATGTTCCTCTGTATAGCCTAGATGCAGAGTTCAGGTCAGGTAGTTGTGGTGGAAGGAAGCTTTCTATAGACCCTCCACTGAGAGTCTTGGCTGGACTGGAAGACTGCTGAACATGTAGGCTGTTGGGCTGGACTGGTAGGCTACTGGGCCGGATTGGTAGACTACTGGACTGGTAGGCTGTTGGACTGGATTGGTAGGCTGCTGGACTGGACTGGTAAGGTACTGGGCCGGATTGGTAGGCTACTGGACTGGTAGGCTGCTGGACTGGTAGGCTGCTGGACTGGTAGGCTGTTGGACTGGTAGGCTTTTAGACTGGTAGGCTGCTGGACTGGCAGGCTGCTGGACTGGTAGGCTGCTGGACTGGTAGGCTGTTGGGCTGGTAGGCTGTTGGACTGGTAGGCTGCTGGACTGGCAGGCTGCTGGACTGGTAGGCTGCTGGACTGGTAGGCTGCTGGACTGGTAGGCTGCTGCACTGGTAGGCTGGTCTGGTAGGCTGTTGGGCTGGTAGGCTGCTGGACTGGCAGGCTGGTCTGATAGGCTGTTGGGCTGGTAGGCTGTTGGGCTGGTAGGCTGGTCTGGTAGGCTGCTGGTCTGGTAGGCTGCTGGTTGTCATGGAGTGTGAGGTGCTGGTTGTGATGGAGTGTGAGGTGCGGCTGTCAGATGGGCTTTCCCTCAGATGTCACCTATCATCCAACCTGTTCTAAAAGATGACACACATCACATATGAATAAGCTCTGCCTCAAACGCCTGATCTCACACATCCATAGCGCCTGCTAAGTGTCTCTGATTGGGTTCATTCATGGCTATCAGCTACAGTTCAGTTCATTTACAATCAGCTAGCTTGAATCCTGCTGATCCAAATAAGGAGCCCGGCGCTCCCAGAGACCCGCTCCCCCCTCAGAGAGGTCCATGTCTGGTCCTGTCCCCAGGCTTGTGGAGACGCTGTCCCCAGCGGAGAGGCTCCAGGGGACTGGGATGATGACAGTAGGACCCAAGTTACTCCACTGACATGTCTTCATTCCGTCCTCTGCTTTCCAAACTCTCCTTGGCTGATGTCTCTGTTAGTTACTCTGTCAGAGCTCTGCTGTGCAACCCTTTCCCCTTCCTCCTCCCTCTCCCCCCTCCCTCTCCCCCCTCCCTCCCTGCCTTATTTGCATATAAGCTTTAAAAGAGAATTTGGTATGTTAGAAGTTCATGTAGCGGAGTCTGGGGAGGAGAGTGGGGGCTTCCTGGGGGTATGTTTCCTCCTGGCTGGAGAGGGAGCAGCAGGGGGAGGAGGGAGGCTGGGAGCGGGGCTCTGAAGTTGGGCTGCCGGGTGAGTCTCTTCAGCCTGAGAACAAAGACGAAGCGGCCATGTTGCTGCTCCAGCCCTGCCTGCAGTTACACTGGACACCACTAGAGGGGGGCGGTTGGGCATGACGCTCCACAGTGTTACAGGCGAATTCTTTGTATTTGGCCAACTCTCTGTCTATGTCTCTGTCTCTGTCTCTCTCCCCCCCCCCCTCTCTTTCTCTCTCTCTCTCTCTCTCTCTCTCTCTCTCTCTCTCTCCTCTCTCTCTCTCTCCTCTCTCTCTCTCTCTCTCTCTCTCTGTCTCTGTCTCTGTCTCTCTCTCTCTCTCCCCTCAGGATCCAGAAGGAGCTTGCTGAGATTACCTTGGATCCTCCTCCCAATTGCAGGTCTGTGCTGCTACAACAGTCCTGTCCATCCCTCCATCCTCTCTTCTTCTCCATCCCTCCATCCCCTCCTCTATATCCCTCCATCCCCTCCACCGCTCCATCATCTCCTCCTTCTCTTGACTCTCACTGTTCCTGTAATGTAAAGAGACGGTTCTACAGAGACAGTCCTTCTCAATGCAGTTTAATTCAACAGATAATGATGTAATAACACCTACACAGTGCTGGGTAAGCTACTTGTGTAATGAGCTAAGCTAAATGGATCTTCACTTGACTGAAGCTACCGCCCAAAGAAATGCAGCAAGCTAAGCTACAGCAGCGTGAGAAAAGTCGTTTACTACATCAAAGCACTTTCTTTCTGGTTTCTTTTTTTTTTACATTGAACCAACATCATTCCAATTCAATGTTATTTCAATGATCAATACAACTGTCAGTCAAGCAGATGTTGTGGTGACAGTTGTTCAGTTCAGTTGTTTATTGAACAACAAGCTGTGCTGTTTGCTCTCAATGCTCTTAAACCAATTGTGCTTCAAAAACAAACCCCACATGTTCTAACAGCATTACGCTCTAGATGGGGGTGTACTGAGCAGTCTCGGTACGAAAAGTATAGAGTCCAGGTATGGCGATGATCCTTAATTAACAGTGTTATGTCAGACTGCAGCTTGAGTTTCAGAAATGCTCAGGAAAATGTAGCTTGCATGGATGCTACCCCACTACTAAAAGGGTTTTGCTTCTGGAAAACAATTTTATTCAGGAAACGGCGACTCCACCACCACGCTACTGAGAAAGCTGGCCAACGTTAGCTTCACTTTTCAATAGCTTCACAATTAGGCCTAAACCATCAAAGGAACGTTTGCACGGATACAAGCAATGCAATCTGGACCACGAGAACATTTTGACACCGACATTGACTATGTAGTGCAAGAATTCATGTTTTTTTAGGGGTGGACACAAAACAATTGAATTTTTTTTCTTTGTATCACTCAATACTCATGTCAGCAATGAAGGTTTGTTAAGGCATATCTTCTAGCCTAGGTTTTTTTTTCAGGATTTTTCTCTACTAGTTGATTGTACAGTGTCCCAACATTCAAATAATCTTCAACTATTTTCAGATTTCAATTTATGACACATCATTGTACAGCAATCTGCACTTTCATGATCTGTAAAAAAAAACAACAGAAAAACAACCTTACACTACTTGAGGACCAAAATACCATCTCCTGTCACATTCAAACCTTCACTCTAGACCTGGAGAGCATGTATAACCCACTTACTCACCTGCTTATGGTGTCGTGGTGCGTGTGTCCCCTCAGTGCTGGTCCGAAGGGAGACAACATCTATGAGTGGCGCTCCACCATCCTGGGCCCCCCCGGGTCGGTCTACGAGGGGGGGGTCTTCTTTCTGGACATCACCTTCTCCTCAGACTACCCCTTCAAACCCCCCAAGGTAACACACACACACACCACACACACAACCTCTCACAAATACACCCACATACCCACACACTCTCTCTTAATTGATCTTTATATCTCTTTATCTCTCTCTCTCACACACACACGCATGCACGCATATTGCTTGTGAAGAACAGAGTCTTGCATCACTGAACATCGTCAACAAGTATATCTGATATGAGTTTCTGTGTGTGTGTGTGTGTGTCTGTGTGTGTGTGTCAGGTGACTTTTCGTACCAGGATCTACCACTGTAACATCAACAGCCAGGGAGTCATCTGTCTGGACATCCTGAAGGACAACTGGAGCCCCGCCCTCACCATCTCCAAGGTGCTGCTGTCCATCTGCTCCCTGCTCACAGACTGCAACCCAGGTACGCTGGAGCCAACATGGCCGCTACACCCAGGCAGGCTAGAGCCAAGATGGCTGCCATGTACAGGCACACGAGAGCCAAGATGGCACCTCGCAGACAAACTTGGAGATAGCCAACCTAACCACTGAGGTAATTGTTTCCCCTCTGTTCCTCCCTCTCTCTCTTTCTCTCTCTTTCTCTCTCTTCTCTCTCTCTCTCTCTCTCTCTCTCTCTCTCTCTCTCTCTCTCTCTCTCTCTCTCTCTCTCTCTCTCTCTCTCTCTCTCTCTCTCTCTCTCTCCCCAGCGGACCCTCTGGTGGGCAGCATAGCCACTCAGTACCTGACTAACAGAGCGGAGCATGACAGGATAGCACGACAGTGGACCAAGAGATATGCTACTTAGTGGCACCAGCCTGGACCCTGGACCCTCACCCCTGACCCCCCTCGGACCCACCCCCCCCTTTATCCTCACCACCCCCACCCTGACCGCCGACCCTTGACCTTGTCCTGCGGCAAGGTGCGGCTCCGGGATAGGAGCTTCTCCAGCCTTTACAATACAGACTTCTTCTTCTGTGTAAATGTCCTTGTGGCTCTGGCCTGTGTTCACCCTGAGAACTGGGGACAGCGTCCCCTGCTGGTAAGCCCTGGCTTAGCAGAGGTTTGTAGATGTAGATTTAGTTCTGTTTCAATGCCTACTTGCAAGTCTTGCTTCTTTGGGATATATTAAAAAAAAAATATTTTGTGATGTATTAAGGAAACTATTCCTAAAGTCAACCAAATATTATGGTCCATTTTAGTCAAATTCCTGACCTGTGTGAAGCTCTCAAGCTGAACCTGGGGAGACGTAGATGAGTAGCGATGATGATGGGGATGATGATGAAGATGATGTCATTCCTATGAAGCCCGGCCCCTCCTCACCAGTCGTGTGTTACAATGCTGTCGTGACTCGTAATTCCTCTGTCAGTCTGTAATGGAGAAACTTCCAGAAGGTTTTTTTTTGTAGCTCAGCAGCAATGAGCCTCCGGTGTATCACCCAAACACAATAAACACTACTGGAATACAAGAGTCTGCTGCTTAGCGTGAAGCATGT
>CM042867.1:3303818-3311133 GCA_023658055.1 Thaleichthys pacificus
CTAAGAAAATGCCCTTGGGGAGGACCAATGGAGTAATGAATATAGAATTTGAGGTCTCGGGGAGGAGGAGGATGGAAGAGGAAGAGGTCTAGAGAAAGAGGGTACGGGAGGGCCAATGGTTGAGAGGCGGCAGGCTGCTAGCATGGTTGACCAAATTGTCTGGAAAAATAAATGTAGGGCTCTGGGGTAATGGAGGGAATGGGGTAGAATGGGGGTAAGGGAAAGGGTGCGAAGTGTTGGGCGTGGGAGGGGTGGAAAATTGTGATAAAGAAAAACTGTGAGTTGCTGGTGGTGTGTGTGAATGTATTTTGGGACTTGTGGCCTGGGGGTTAATCTGTCTTTTGTATCTGGGTAAGGTTTAATAGGGAATATTGTTTGGGGAGGAGTGACCATCTTGTTGTTGCTAAAGAGTCTGTTGGCTGTAGCTAGAGTAGTTCCTGTAATCTGAAGTTGTGGACAAAAGAAAAGAAAAGAATTTTAGGAGGATGTTTTAATATTGGGGTGAGGTCTTGGCGGTGGTGGGTGTGGAAATAATAGAGTTTAACTGGGATTTTTTGTAGACTCAATGAGGTGATAATTGGGGGATAGACATATTGTTTGATCTTTGTGTTACAGTCGAACGAACACTGATGTGAAGCAAAAATAAGGTGTGTGTGGGATAATGGTAGGGGGGGTGAAATTGGGAGTTAAGTGTAAAGAGGAGAGAGTAGAAAATCAGCTTTGGGCGGAAATGGTGGAGTTTGGAAATATTTGTGATTCATAATAAAGCGGGGTTGGAATGTGTAGGGCGTAAGTTTTTAACGACTACAAGTTGTATCTGTGCTAAGAATGGGATCGTCTTGCATTGGGGAATGTGTGGTTTTTTGGTCTGGGTTAAAGATGAGGTAGGGAATGTTAATACGATAAAACTTGGGAGAAATGTTAAGAATGGGTTCTGGACTGGAGGTGAAATGGAGATCAAAATGACTGTAATACGGATTTTTGTGGGTGGATGTTGGCTTGTTTACATGTTAGCTGGGTGAAGGTCTTGTATATTTTTATGACTGGATGGGGAGAAGTTAGAAGTGGTGAAGAGTTGATGTGTGAAGGGTAGGTTCAAGCTGGGTGAAGCCAAAAAAAAAAAATACAAAGAATAGAAAAACAAGAAAGTGTTAAATGTATGGAATTAGTTTGAATGGGCTGCCGAAGGATTATGGTGTCTTGCGGTCCTTGTAAATAATGGAATTGATTGAATGAAGGAGAGGCGGTTTCTTAATCGTGGTTGGTCTTTTTTGGAATAGGGAAAGTTAGGAATCAAGATTTTGTATATGAATGTATAACAACAACTATTTTGGGGGTGGGTTTTTTTAGTTGTAATTCTTGGACAAATTTTGTGGTTTTTATTGGGTTTCACGATGTTAAGGTGCTCTTCAATGTTGGGCGTCATGGATGGTGTTAAAGGCTGGAGAGTGAGAAGGAGGTGGTGGGATATAAGAATGTGAAATTTATGAAGGAGGTGTGGGAGAAATGAGGGGAGGGTGAGGGGGGAGGAATGGTAAGAAATGGGGGTCTGCTGGAGTGCTGGGAGGGGATACTAAAGAAAACAAAAAAAAAAATGAAAAAAAAAAAACAAATGGAAATTTTTGCATATTAAAATTGAATTACTCGTGAGGGAAAGACTATAATAAAGAGGTAAACTATTTTAACGGGGTAGGAAACATAGAAAAGAAACAAAGAAAGAAGAAAGAAAAAAAAAAGAGGGGGAAACTGAGGATGAGGGAGGTGATGGGGAGTGGAGAAAGAAGGGGCTAGGAAGTAAAGTGTGTTCAAAAGGTAGTCCAATGAGATGTATCAGATTTCTGGTCATAAGAAATGTGTAAAATTAATAAAAAGGAAAGTCTGAGCGAAAAAAACTAACAATAAAAACAAAAAAAAGTAAAAGGATAAAACAAAAAAAAAAAAAAAAAATAAATATGATATATAAAAGAAAAAGGAAGGGGGGGAGGGGCGAGACGAGCGTGCAAAAAAACAGTACCCCTTCCATTCCAACTCTACCTCACATCCTTCATCTCCCGCAACTTTCCTAGACCCCTCTACCCCTGATCGCCCTTCAAGTAATATCCTCCTTAGTTGAACCACCCACACCTGCCCCCCCTAGACTCCGTCCTGCTTAGAAACAACGCTCTCCCGTTTCTCATCTTATCACTTTTACCCCTCATTATCCGCACACTCAAAATAACACTCTTCCATTGTAATACTTCTTTCGCTCTCGAACGCCCCCCCCGCTGCACCCCCCCCCCCCCCCTACACCCCCCACTCCCCTCCCCCCATTTGCTACCCCAACCCCCCCCCCTAACCACCCCCCCCAAAATGCCCAAATCAAACCCCCCACCCCGAACCACGACAATCCCACCCCTAACCACCCAACCCCACCCCCCCCCCCATCAACCCCAACCACACACCCTCTCCCCAAACAAAACCCCACTTTTTTTTTGTGTGTTTCCTTTCCTAGTTGTGGTTTGGGTTTGTCTTTTTTTTGGTTATTTGGCTCTACGTTTATTTTGCAGCAGCTCTTTGTCCTTACTATTTTTCTTTTCTTTTTTTTTTATATGCTTTATTCTCCTTTTTTGTAGGGTTTATCTTCTCATGTACGTCCTTTTGGGATACTTTCATGGTCTTTGGGGACTCGCGGTATGTGTCATGTCTTCGTAGACAATTTACAAACGCGAGTCGAGGTCGCTTTGATCCCGGCCCTATTTGGGTGCGGGGCGGGGCGGGTATACCGTTCACCGCGCATCGCCCGGTATGAGACGGGGGGGGGAATAGGCGCGGTAGCTGGGTACGTCGGAGTGAGCCTAAAGGTACGGGGGGTAGTTAGGAGAGGGGGAGGGAGGAGGGAGTATGTTTATGGGAGGGCCCGGGGTAGGATGGAAGGGGGGGGTGGGGTGGGGGGGATGGGGTGAGTTAATAGGGGGATCGGGGGTAGGAGGGGTCAGGGGGGGGGAGGAAGGAGGCGAGTATGGGGTCACAGGTGGTTCGGGAGGCTGGGGCAAGGAGGGGGTTAGGTCAAGACGAGTTTAGATGGGGGGGGGGGGGGTGGGGGGGGTGGAGGGTGCGGAGGGGAGAGGGGGGGGGGGGAGGGGGGGAGGGGCGGGGGAGGGAGGGGGTGGGGGGGGGGGGTGGGGTGGAGTTGAGGGGAGGGGGGGGCGGGTAGATAGGGGGGGGTAGGGGGTGGGGGGGGGAGGATAGAGGGGAGGGGTGGGAGTATGGTGGGAGTTAGTGGAGGGGGTCTGGGGGGGGGGTGGGTGGTGGGGGGGGGGAGGGGGGGGGTGGGGGGTGGGGGGGTGGTGGTGGGGGTGGGGGCGGGGGTGGGGGGGAGGGTGGGTGGGGGGGTGGTTGGGGTTGAGTGGGGGGGGGGAGGGGGGGGGGTGGTGGGTGGGGGAGTGGTGGGGGGGTGGGGGGGGGGGGGTGGGGTGGGGTGGTGGGAGTGGGGAGGGCGGGGGGGAGTGGGAGGTGTGGGTGGGGAGGTGGGGGGTGGGGGGGGGGTGGGGGGGCGGGGGGGAGGTGGGGGGGAGGGGGGCTGGGTGGGGGGGGGGGGGGGGGTGGGGGGGGTGGGGGGGGGGGGGGGGGGGGGGGAGGGGGGGGGGGGGGGAGAAGGGGGGGGAGGGGGGGGGGAGGAGGGGGGGGGGGGGGGGGAGGGGGGGGGGGGGGGGGGGGGGGGGGGGGGGGGGGGGAGGGGGGAGGGTGGCGGGGGGAAGGTGGGGGGGTGGGGAGGGGGGGGGGGGGGGGGGGAGGGGGGGTGGTGGGTGTGGGGGGGGGGGGGGAGGGGGGGGGGGTGGGGGGGGGGGGGGGGGGGGGGGGGGGGGGGGGGGGGGGGGGGGGGGGGAGGGGGGGTGGCTGGTGGGGGGGGGTGGGGGAGGGGGGGGGAGGGGGGGGGGGGGGCGGGGGGGGGGGGTGGGGGGGGGGGGGTGGGGGGGCGGGGGGGGGGGGGGGGGGGGCGGAGGGGTGGGGGGGGGGGGGGGAAGGCGGGGAGGGGGGGGGGGGGGGGGGGGGAGGGGGGGTGGGGGGGGGTGGGGGGGGGAGTGGGAGTGGGTGGGGGGGTGGGGGGGGCGGGGGGGGGGGGGGGGGGGGGTGGTGGGGGGGGGGGGGGGGGTGGGGAGGGGGTGGGGTGGCGGGGGGGGGAGGGGGAGGGGGGGCTAGGGAAAGGTGCATAGGGGATAGGGAAATGGGGAGTGGAGGTTAGGCGGTCGAGGGGGTGGGGAAGTGGGAGCGTGGGAGGGACCAACAGAGGGGATGTGTAGCGTAGTGGGTGGTGTTATGGGCCTAGCGGACGTAGCGGAGAACGCTAGGGGGATGTGATATTGGGGGCAGGCGGGGGGGGGGCGTTGAGGAGGGGTAGGTGAAATCGGCAAGTGAGGAGGAGGGGGGGAGAGGTCATTCAGAACTTAGGTTAGCAAGACGCAGGTGTAGGTGACCTAGGAGGACATACGGCGTAGAGGTACACCGGGGTGGCAGAGCGGGTGTAGAGGGTTGAAGACGTAGAAGGTTAGAGATGGTGTCAGGCGGTGGCAATGAGGGGGGAGGGGTGAAAAGTCGCGCCAGGGTCTCGAATAGGGGAACGGTACGGCTGAGTAAGTAAGCCGGGGGAGTATGGTATTAGGGAAGGGATACGCTAGATTCGGCCAGGTGGGGGGGGGTGGTGGCGGGGGGTGGGAGGGGGGGGGGGGAAGGGGGGATGGGTGGAGGGGGATAACGAGAGTAGAGGCTACTACACAGATAGTAGGGTGGGGGGGGAGGGTGGGGGTGTCGGGAGGACGATCGCGGGGGGGGGGTAGGGTATGTCCGGGAGATAGGGGGGGAGAGAGGGGGGAGGGGCTGGGGTTGTAGAGGGGGGGGGATTGTTTCGGGGCTGAGTCGCAAGAGGGAATGAGGTATTGGAGTGGAGGGAGGAGAGATGCGCGACGCACACAGGGGAGGGTAGGGAGGTAGGGGGGGAGGACGGGCAGTCGGGGGGTAGAGGGCGTAGTGGCATTAGAGGGGGTGGGGTTTAGGGTTAGCCACGGCGGCGAGTCGGTAGCCGGCGGTGTCGCACTGTAGGAGGTGGGTGGAGGTGAGGGACTAGAGATGGAAGGTTATGGTCGAGTCTAGAGTAGGCGGGGTCTGGATCGGAGAGGACGGGTAGACGTACCGTAGAGCTCGCCGGGGGGGGATTGGGAGGGTAGGGGCTCGCATAGTAGGGCTATGGGGAGGGAGAGGTGGAGGGTCGGAGGTAAGGTAGGTGGTGCGGGGCGGGGGGTAAGGGACAGATGGGGGGGTCTCGGGATATAAAAACAAAGAAGCTATTCTCTAGCCGGGGTATTATCGGGCTAAGTGTCGGGGGTAGGGGTGTAGAACATATCGCGGAGGGGCCAAGACGTAGCGGTAGGGGGAAATGTGAGACGTTTCGGGTAGTGAGGGGGCTATGCTCTGGGAGAGTAGGTTATGTCGTAACGAGGCCGGTAGTGGAGGGCGAAGGGCATGATCGAGGGTCGTCGCGAATGTGTGGTGGCGGTTCAGAGGAAGAGGGTTGTCCCGCGGTGAGGTAAGGGGATAGGAGACGGATAGTGGGAGGGGGGGGTAGGGCCGGAGAGTAGATGGGCGGGTCTGGGGGGTGAACTTGGCCCGGGTGGGGGGGGGGTGAGTGGGGTGTTCCTGTATACGGCATCTACAGCCAGGACGAGCCAGGTGGCGGCCTCGTGGGTGGGGAGGGAGAAGTTGGTGGGTTACGCGGGGGTACGGAGTACTACGTAGAGTTCTAGGTGGGGAGGAGGGCTGTTGGGTGGTGTAACAGGCATTGAGGGGGGTGTGTAGATAGGTGGGGCTCACGGAGGTAAGTGGGTGGTGGCGCGGGAGCGGTAGCGGACCGCCGCGGACGTACTCAGAGGGTAGCAGGAAGCCGTAAGTTTCAGTAGCTCGAGAAGAGGGAGGGGACGGACTGGATAGGCTTAAGGTAGTGCAGGTAGGGAGGGGAAGTGAGGAGGTCATAGGAGGTTTGCTAGGTTGGGAGGTCGGTCCGGTGGGAAGAAGTCGGAGTAGGGGTCGACTAGCTTGAGTGAGTTGTGCTAGTCTTAATGGGGTATAGAGAGCTGAGTTCAGAGTGGGGCGGTGTAGGGCCAGAGGCTTAGGTGTAGTAGTGGGGAGTGAGTCGGGGGGGGCGGCGTAGGTAATTAACTGGTCGGGTAGTAGTAGATTTTGCAGGAGAGCTCGGGGACTTGGGAGGACGTGAGGGGCACAGATCAATGTTATACAGAGGTTGTGGCCGAGCCTCAGAGGCGCGCGTGTGCGGTGGTCGGGGGGCACCCGATCGGGCAATCTAGAAGGAAGGGACTCGGCGCGTGGGTGAGAAGGTAGAGGCATCAGGGCGGAACGGTTGGAAGCGGTGGGACTCGGGATCTGGTTGGGGGGGGGCGGGTATTTCTAGGAATGATTGCTGGAATAGCTTGTCGAAAAGAGGCGGGAGGGTGGTCTAGGGGGAAGATAGGTGGTCGGGCGGAATGTAAGTGTAGGGAGTTATGTGCAACGAGGCTTCCTCATGGCGAGGTGGGACGTGGACGGTAGTACGAGTGGTTCTAGGTGGATGAAGGTTAAGGGCTATTGAAGTCAGCCGGTGAGCAGGGGTTAATGAGGCACGGGGGGTGCGAGGTAGGTTGGGTGGCAGAGGGAATGGCGACGAGTTCGAAGCTGTGGTATAGCAGTTAAGAGTCGATAATATCGGGTAGTTACACAGCCTACGCGCGAGGGGCTGGTTCGTGCCGTGCGTGGTGGGTCAGAGGGCGTGGCGAGGTTGGGGGGGGGGAGTAGCTCGCCCGGCGCCGAGGGGGGGTTGGTTTCATGGAGGGGCAGCGGGTGGGGGGCGGGGCGGAGTGGGGGAGTGCTTACGCCTGGCACAGGGTGGAGTAGGTTCGGACGATCGTCAGTTAGGTTCGGTTTGAAGGGATAGTGAGGGGTCCGGCGAGGCGGCGCGCCGAGGGGGCGGGTGGTTGTGTGGTCTGATGGGGTGGTCGATCGGGTGTTTCTGGAGTGGGGAGAGGGCGTGGGACTCCGGCGTGGTGTTAGTCGGAACGCACCACCCAAGGGCTAGGCTGTGTCGGGTGTGCGAGTTTAGTTTAAGGCTGGAGTCGAGGGGGGGAAGAGGGGTGGAGTCGTTGTAGTGTCGGTTCTTGAAGGTCGAATGGGCTATTCGGTCGCGACTGGGTAGTCGTGGGCGTGGGGGTGGTGTCACGCGAGGCCGCAGGGGTGGTCGGGCTCGCAAGCTTACGGCACCCGGGGCGAGATTTGTATGAGGGACGCATTCGTA
>CM042867.1:3311233-3373733 GCA_023658055.1 Thaleichthys pacificus
AGAGAGAGAGAGGAGAGAGGAGAGAGAAGAGAGAGAGAGGAGGAGAGAGAAGGAGAGAGAGAGGAGAGAGAGGGGAGAGGGAGGAGAGAGAGAGAGAGGGAGGAGAGATGAGGGAGAGAGAGAGGAGAGAGAGAGAGAGGAGAGGAGAAGAGGAGAGGAGAGGAGAGAGAGGAGAGAGAGAGAGAGAGGAGAGGAGGAGGAGGAGAGAGAGAGAGGAGAGGAGAGAGAGATGAGGAGAGAGAGGAGAGGGAGAGAGAGGATGAGAGAGAGGAGGAGGGAGAGAGAAGAGGAGAGAGAGGAGGAGAGAGGGAAGAGAGAGAGGGAGAGAGAGAGAGAGAGAGGAGGAAGAGGAGAGGAGGGAGAGAGGGAGAGGAGGAGAGGAGGGAGAGGAGAGAGGAGATAGAGAGGAGAGAGAGGAGAGAGGAGAGAGAGAGGGGAGAGAGGAGAAGAGAGAGAGGAGAGAGAGGGAGGAGAGAGGAGAGGAGAGAGAGGGAGGGAGAGAGGAGAAGAGAGAGGAGAGGAGAGGGAGGAGAGAGGAGAGGAGAGAGGAGGAGAGAGAGGGAGAGAGAGGAAGAGGAGGAGGAGAGAGGAGGAGAGAGAAGAGAGAAGAGAGAGAGGAGAGAGAGAGGAGGGGAGGAGAGGAGAGAGAGAGGAGGAGAGAGAAGGAAGAGAGAGAGGAGGAGGAGAGAGGAGAGGAGAGAGGAGGGAGGAGAGAGGAGGGAGAGGGAGGAAGAGAGAGGAGAGAGAGGAGGAGAGAGAGGAGAGAGAGGAGAGAGAGGAGAGAGGAGAGAGGAGAGGGGAGGAGAGAGAGAGAGAGGAGAGGAGAGGAGGGAGAGAGAGAGGGAGGAGAGGGAGGAGAGAGGAGGAGGATGAGAGAGGGAGAGAGAGGAGAGAAGGAGAGAGAGAGGAGAGGAGAGAGGAGGAGAGAGAGAGAGGGAGAGGAGGAGAGGAGAGGAGAGAGAGGATGGAGAGGAGGAGAGGAGAGAGGAGAGAGGAGAGGAGAGGAGAGAGAGAGGGAGAGAGAGAAGGGAGAGAGAGAGGAAGGAGAGGAGAGAGGAGAGGAGAGAGAGGAGAAGGATGGAGAGAGGAGAGGAGAGAGGAAGAGAGAGAGAGGAGAGGAGAGGAGAGAGAGGAGAGAGGAGAGAGGGAGAGGAGGGAGAGAGAGGAAGAGAGAGGGAGAGAGGAGAGAGGAGAGGGAGAGAGAGGAGAGAGAAGAGGAGAGAGAGGAGAGAGGAGAGAGAGGAAGAGAGAGAGGGAGAGAGGAGAGAGAGGAGAGGAGAGAGAGGAGAGGAGAGAGGAGAGGAGAAAGGAGAGGAGAGAGGGAGAGAGAGAGGAGAGAGGGGAGAGAGGAGAGGAGAGAGGAGAGAGAGAGAGAGGAGAGAGAGGAGAGAGAGAGGAGAGGAGAGGAGGAGAGAGAGAGGAGAGAGAGGAGAGAGAGAGGGAGAGAGAGGGAGAGAGATGGAGGGTGAGAGAGAGAGAGAGTGAGAGAGATGTAGAGAGAGAGAGGGGGGAGACGAGAGAGAAAGAGATGGAGGGGTGAGAGAGAGAGAGATGGAGGGGTGAGAGAGAGAGAGAGAGGAGGGGGGAGAGAGAGAGAGAGATGGAGGGGGGAGAGAGAGAGAGAGGAGAGAGAGAGACAGAGAGAGAGAGAGAGAGAGATGAGAGAGAGAGAGAGAGAGAGAGAGAGAGAGAGATGGAGGGGGGGAGAGGAGAGAGAGAATAGATGGAGGGGTGAGAGAGAGAGAGAGATGGAGGGGGAAGAGATGAGAGAGAGAGAGAAGAGAGAGAGAGAGAGGAAGAGAGAGAGAGAGAGAGAGAGAGAGAGAGAGATGGAGGGGGGAGAGAGAGATAGATGGAGGGGTGAGAGAGAGAGATAGATGGAGGGGTGAGAGAGAGAGAGATGGAGGGGGAGAGAGAGAGAGAGATGGAGGGGGGAGAGAGAGAGAGAGAGATGGAGGGGGGAGAGAGAGGCGGTGTGCGAAAGACAGAGGTATAGAGATGGAGAGCGACTCGGGGGCGGAGGAGAGACCGCAGAGGGCGACAGCCCGCTGGGAAGCTCTTTCCTCGCGCCTCGCGTGTCAGCAGCCGTGTGTGTGTGTGTGTGTGTGTCAGCAGTGGCTGAGGTGTTCAGTTGACAGGCAGCTTGGAAGAGGAGGGGAGGGAAGGAGAGGTGGTGGTGGAGCTGGTGATAGTCGTTTTAGTGTTGGTGTTAATTGGGAGGTGAGAGAGATGGGTTATGTTTGGAATGCCTTCATTAGCACTTAGCTGTGCTCTAGCCAGATATCATGCAAAGGGTGTGTGTGTGTGTGAACATTTTGTGTGTGTGCGTGCCTGCCTGTGTACGTGTGTGTGGGACGTATACAGTTTAGTCATGCTAAATAAGTCCCTGACCTAATTAGAACCATTTGTCCCAGGAATCTTTGGACAAAGAACAACAGGATGGAGGTTGGTTACAGTTGTGAGCGTCAGCCTCTCTGTGTCTGTCTGGAGACATCCCATAAGGAGTTAACAGGGCCTGAGAGTCTGGTTCATGGTGTGTCCTAGAGGCCTTACACACACACACACACACACACACACAAGCCTTCATCATTAGAACCTGTCAGGAGCCTCTAGGGTCTCAACCTGTTCCCTTTGCCCCGAACCCCTCCTCCCCTTCACTCTTTCCTCACTTCACTTCACTTCACTGCCTCCTCCCTCCTCCCTCCTCCCTCCCTCCTCCCTCCTCCTCCCTCCTCCCTCCTCCCTCCCTCCTCCCCTCCTTCCTCTCCCTCCTCCTCCCTCCCTCCCTCTCCCTCCTCCCTCCCTCCCTCCTCCCTCCTCCCTCCTCCCTCCTCCATCCTCCCTTACCTCCTCCCTCCTCCCCTCCCTCCCCTCCTTCCCTCCACTGTCCTCCCTCCTCCCCTCCTCCTCTCCTCCTTATCTCCATCTCCACAGGAGATAGATTGGGTCTATATCCAACCCATTCCCTGCTGTGCCCGGAGAGGTGTGTATGTGTGTGTGTGTGATAGAGTACCCTTCACCCCCCTCGCCCTCTTCATTCCACCCGCCCGCCCTGGTCCACACCGCCCCGTAGTCCTGCAGGGCGAGTAGAGAGGTGCGCTAATTGCACCAGACGCCCTTCGCCAAACGGAGACTCAATTACCCACGATGCTGAGGGGGGGGGGGGGGGGGGCGGGAGTGAGGAGAGGGAGATGGAGGAGAGGAGGAGTAATGGAGGTGGGGGATGAAGAGGAGAGGAGGAGGGGAGGAGGGGAGAGCAGGAGGAGAGGAGGGAGATGAGGAGGGGGGTGAGGAGGAGTGGAGGGGGATGAGGAGTAGAGGAGATGGGAGGGGGAAGAGTAGGTGACGAGGATGAGGGGAGGAGGAGGAGAGGAGAAGAGGAGGAGAGGAGGATGGGAGGGGCAAGCAGAAGGAGATAAGGGAGGAGATGAGATGACCAGCACAGTCGTGAGGCCACAAGCTGTTGGGGCACCTCACCACAGAGCTGTTAACGGGCCGGCTCCGACACACACACACACTCACACACACTCACACACACACACACACTAACATCCAGACGGAAGCGTATCTCTTCCTGTCTAGCAGGAAACCAGAGCAGGCCACGGCCTGTGTCTGACATGACCGGGAGCAAACATGACATAGTGGGTCGGTGTACATTTGTGTGTGTGGCGTGTGTGTGTGTGTGCGTGAGAGATGTCTGTTAGCAGGACAGATAACAGGGTGGGCCTCAATGCAAGGTTTGGGGGACAGATAAGACACTGACCACTGACACAGAGTGATAAGGCATCAACACACACACACACACACACTCAGACACACACATACACACCCTAAACACATACACACACACACCGACACACACACACCCACCCCCCGAAACCCATACATACACAAACACACACACACCGACACACACCCCCCCCCACAGAAACACACACACACCAACACACACAATCACCCACCGAAACACATACACACACACCCACTCACACAGATACACACACAAACACACACATACACAAATAAACACACTTGGACACACAAACGCACACATGCACACATAAATGCAAACACATACACACAGTCCAGCTTTTCTGAACTCATGTATGGAGTGTTTTCTCCTTGTCTCCTGGAGTCTGCAGAGCTGTAAATGTAAGCCATTGTCACATGTATTATGCTAATGCTGTTCATCTTGGAGATCGTCGACACACACTGAGCATTTAATTCTTCCCTCGAACCAATTACGGCGAACTGCAGCCCCACAGCTCATTAACATGCCAATGGCATCTCAGGAAGACATTAGTTAATTGCAACTCATTTGCATAATTAATGAACGTTCAAATGAATAATGCGCTGGCTGATATGCGAGGATAAGAATGGTGAAGCTGGGGGTGAGAGAGACACCAAAGCCAACGAGCAGAAGTGAGAGGAGAGAAAACCCTGTGTCACTGTAACACACACACACACACACACACTCACACACACACACACTCACACACACACACACACACACACACACACACACACACACACACACACACACCAAAGAGCTTTTGCTTGTGTGCTTCACTGTGTTCTCTCATCTACCGTGCGTGTGTGTGTGTGTGTCTGTAGTGTGTGTGTGTGCGTGTGTGTGTGCCTGTACACAAAGATCATACTCAGGAGCATGTGGCCGGTGTTTTGTTTGTCCTGCTGCGCGCACACACACACACACACACACTATTCAATTAACGAAATTAGGAATCAGAAGAGCAGGCGGAGAGTGGATCCTTCCTGTGGCTTTGGGACTTAGTCTCTCAACAACACGCCACCCAATGTTATCTCCCTGGATGAAGGTCCATTCTCCTCTCATCCGCCTGGCTCAGCCTGTCCTGACAGCAGCCACACAGGAGAGTCATTTGTCAAATGAAGATGTGGTGTGCCGGTCTGCCTGGGCCGGGGCAGAGGAGCGGTCAGGATTAGGGACTCGACGGACTTGATTGTTATCTGCCCGCACCACGGGATTAACTGGCCTATTTCGTTAGGAATTACATTACATGTTGTCCCCCCCGCAAATGGGTTTGGTCACGATTCGGATTTGAAATGTGATTGGTTGTGTGTGTGTGTCGGGGTGGTGCAGAAGGAGGAGGGGAGGAGAGGAGAGGAGAAGAGGGGAGGAGAAGATAGCAGAGGGGAAGAGAGGAGAGGAGAGGAGAGGAGAGGAGAGGAGAGAGAGGAGAGAGGAGTGGAGAAGAGAGGGGCGGAGAGGAGAGGAGGGTCAGTCAGATATAATGACCATAATTGTGGATCTTCCAGGAAGGAAGTTGAGGACCGGGGGGGGAAAAAAGGCCCCGTGTCCTGGAGAGGATATGACATCACACGAACCTGATGACTCTCAGTGTATAGGAGGGGGAAACTGGGTCAGAGATAGAGCTCTAATTACCCCCTCCTCTTCTCCAGTCATCCCCTCTTCCCTTCCTCTCCTCTCTCTCCTCCCTCCTCCACCTCTCATACGCAGACACCATCTCTACAGTCTCTTCTAAGGGACTTTCCTTTCTCTCTCTCTCTCTCTCTCTCTCTCTCTCTCTCTCTCTCTCTCTCTCTCTCTCTCCCTCTCTCTCTCTCTCTCTCTCTCTCTCTCTCTCTCTCTCTCAGGGGGGTTAACGGGCCTCCTAGTGTAGTTTATTTACTCATGAAATGTGTTTATTACTTGTGTATTCACGAATCCAATGTACAAACTCAGATCCTCTTTGCTGGAACAGAAGTTTTCATCAGTCAGAAACTCGTTGACCTGCTCTGTAGAATCAGCGAGGAACTTAATGTATGTACTGTGCGAGTGTGTGTGTGCGTGTGTGTGCGTGTGTGACGTGTAAATGTTAGTCAACACATCAAGGAATCTACTTCAGCTCAGCATTCACAATTAGCTGACCCCTGACCTCTCTCCCCCCCCTGCCTCTCCCCCTATCCTCCCTGCCTCCCATCCCAGACCCCTCTCAGACCCCCTCCGAACACACACACACACACACACCGACAACCACACTGATGACGTCAGCCTGTGAGTGGTTCTCCCTGTGTTGGTTCTGCTCACATGTGGCTAGCTGGGTCTGGCAGTGGTCCAGAACCTCCTGAGAATCACAGAACCCACTCACGAGACACACACACACACACACACACGTAGAACTCACCCACTTCACTGTGAGAGATACACAGCCCCAGATCCGGATCAGGAGTAAGGGGGTTCACACAACTGGGTCAGAAATGGGGTTTTACAGTGTTTCACCCCCTGTGGAGTGCTAATGTAACAACTCATGTTCTGCCTCTCTGTGACATAATTATGAACT
Organism: Thaleichthys pacificus; assembly: GCA_023658055.1. NCBI lineage: Eukaryota > Metazoa > Chordata > Actinopteri > Osmeriformes > Osmeridae > Thaleichthys > Thaleichthys pacificus. The sequence goes on from CM042867.1 coordinate 3,317,554, forward strand.
TTATCACCTCTCTCTCTCTCTCTCTCTCTCTCTCTCTCTTCTTTCACTCCTTACTCTACCTCCATCTCTCTATATTTCTACCACCACCACCCCTCTCCCTTGTTTCTCTCTCTTTCCAAGGATCATAAAATGCCTCCACTGCCTTGCTGGAGGCCTCTGTGTGTGTGTGTGTGTGTGTGTGTGGGGGTGTGTGTGTGGGGCTGTGTGTGTGTGGGGCTGTGTGTGTGTGCGCGCCCTTGTTAATAATAGGACATCTGGTAACCAGCTTCTCCACTGATTCATTAAGTGACGTAGCTACATGGCCTGGGGACTTTGCTGTGTGTGTGTGTGTGTGTGTGGGGGGGGGGGGCAGTGTCAGGGGGGTGGTGGTAGCAGTAGGGGGTAACATGAGGGTGGGGGTAGCTGGGACAGAGGAGGCAGGGTGGGTTAGTCGTTAAGGGGGGGGGAGGAGACTGGGAAGACGCACTCCCTTCCCAGTAACCTCAGCGTGAAGAGAACCAGATATCGCTCTGTCACTGGAGAGGATGTGGACAAATGTGTGGATTAGCATGAACAGATCTTACGTGTATAGCAACATAGGACGTGTGGAATTTCGAACTGCAAGTGTTCTGTCTGTGCCGGAGCAAGGCAGAATACTGGGGCAGGGAGGAGAGAACACACACACACACACACACACACACACACACACACACACACACACACACACACACACACACACACACACACACATGGACATCCAGAGGCTCGACTAATTATCCGGAATGGCAGCATCAGTAAACATGTCTCTCACTCTCACACTCTATCTCTCTCTCAAACACACACACACACACAAAACACACACACAAAACACACACACACGGAGCAGCCCGCAGCTTCCTCTGAGGGTGACTGAGCAGGAGAGATGTGACTTGATGGGACATGGTGAAGGATGAAATGGACAATGAAGATTCCATATGTTGTTTTTACACAGTAATTAAGAATCTGTCACACATCCAGTCATTCTTCTCTCTCTCTCTCTCTCTCTCTCTCTCTCTCTCTCTCTCTCTCTCTCTCTCTGTCACACACACACATGGGTTTGGGTGTAAGATGGTTTCTCCCAGTTTGGTGTGCAGCCTGGGGGTCAGTGCCTGGCTAGGAGTCTCTGCTGACACACATAATGACACACATACTGACACACATAACCTCATCATCCAGATCAGCCCCCCTTCCAACCCTCCTCTCTCTCTCTCTCTCTCTCTCTCTCTCTCTCTCTCTCTCCCTCTCTCTCTGTCTCTCTCGCTTTCCCTTTTCTATCTCTGCCCTGTCCCAGTCTCTCTCGCCCCTCTCTCTTGCCCAGTCCTGTCTTTTCTCTCTCTCTCTCTCTCTCTCTCTCTCTCTCTCTCTCTCTCTCTCTCTCTCTCTCTCTCTCTCTCTCTCTCTCTCTCTCTCACCTTTGACCTGAAAGTAACTCAAAGGTCAGACTCTGACAGTGACCTGTCTGACACATCTGTCTGCTCTCTTCAGGGTGGCACCAGTCTCCCTGCTCTCTCCCATATCTCTCCCTGGTCTCTCTCTTTAGTCTCTGCCTGGTCTTGCTTTAGTCTCTTATGAGTCTCCCTGGTCTCTCTCTGGTCTCTCTCTGGTCTGTCTGTAGTCTCTCCTTGGTCTCCCTCCCTGGTCTCTCCCTGGTCTCTGTAGTCTCTCTATGTATTCTCTCCCTGGTCTCTCTCTTTGGTCTTCCCCTGGTCTCTCTGTAGACTATCCCTGGTCCCTCTCCCTGGTCTCTCCCTGCTCTCTCCCTGCTCTCTCCTTGGTCTCTTTCTAGTCTCTCTCTCTTCTTGGTTCTAATTAATTGGGAGTTAAATACAAAATCCACCACTAAAATGAAAGTGTTTATCGTCATGGTGAGCTAGGCACACATTACCATGGCGACCTGGAGGAGAGCGTTGATGCGTTGCCCTTGCAGATGGGACCAGCTTAAATTTGTTAGATATGTAAATGAGCTGGTTAAGACTTATTATTATTCGTCAACACAGAGAGTTAGGGAGGGGCTGCGGTTTAGTTCCTGATACATAAACAGGCTTTCGTTGTTTGGACTGCTCCCACTGGCCGTTTAGAAACCCCTCCTTCATACAGGAGGCATAGCGACAGGAGGCATAGCGACTGGAGGCGGTGATTGATCTGAGTGTTGCCTGACATCTTGGCACTGCTTCTCCTGTTAACGGAGCACTGGGCTGTGAACATGCTCCTGTTCTGTGTGTGGCTGTGTGTGTGTGTGTGGCTGTGTGTGTGTGTGGCTGTGTGTGTGCTCTGTGTGTGTGTGGCTGTGTGTGTGTATGCGAGGGGCTCAGCTGTGTGCGTGTGTGTTGGTATCTGCGCGGTGGGGAGGAGGTGTGAATCCTCTGTCCCAGGAGAGTGCTGCATATGTCAAGTAGCCCCTCCCACCCTGGCAGTCTATTCATCACGCCACTGAGCACCAATTAGACTCACAGGATGGCGCAGGTAAACGTGGTGGCACAGGATGGCGCAGGTAAACGTGTTGGTGCCAAACCTCGCCACAGCTGAGCCTCTCTTTCTCTCTCTGTAGCTCTCCTTCTCGCTCTCACACTCTCTCGCACAAGCGTACACTCTCACACATGCATTCGCTCCGTGCCCTCAAAACACACACCCTCTCTGTCTATTTGTCCGTGTTACCAAAACATACACACACACTCTCCTTCGGTCACACACACACACTCCAACACACAAACACACACAGCCATACACACCCCAGAGGTAGCCTTGGGGGTGAGCTAACCTTTCTGCAGCCATGATAGCCTGAGGGGGGCTGGGGGGGGGTGAAGTGGGAGAGTGGGGGTGGCCTGGGGGATGAGATAGGAGAGTGGGGGGATGAGGGGGGGCCTGGGGGGGAGTTGGGGAGGGGGGGGGGTCTACGAGTGGGCCTCTGCCTGGCCCCCCTGTGGAGATGACAGGGTGGGGGACAAGAATTGCCTGGCTACTATTTCTCTTTTCTCTCTACCTTTCTCTCTCTCCCTCTCTCTCTCTCTCTCTCTCTCTCTCTCTGTCTCACACACACCCACGCGCACACACATACACACACAGGAACCAGACTCAAAAGACACACAGCTTCCACAGCTTGTAAGCGGATGGAGGTACACCAGGTTGCGAATCATTCACTGTGCTTCTATACACACACAAACAGATGGATCCAGTATCCTGTATCAGAGTGACCTACATTTGTCTGATTCTTACTGTGATATACTGCTCACTTGAGAGATGGCGAGAGACCGTCATATAATTTCCAGTGGTGTGTGTGCGTGTGCGTGTGTGCTTGTGTGAGTGGGTGTGTGTGCGTGTGTGGGTCAGAACACTCATGTTTGTGTGATGTCACTCCCAAAGGAACAACAGTGAAGCCATAAAGCTGGCTCATAAAGACCATGATAGTGTAATAACACAGGAATCCCCTGGTAACAGCATGTGTAGCATTACCCCCATCTCCACCTCCCCCTTCACACACACACTGACAGACCCGCACACTGAAGCTCACACACACGGGGGGATGGAGGAGGGGAGGGGGGAGGAGGGATGGATGGATGGATGGAGGAGGAGAGGCAGGAGGAGGGGAGTGGGGATGGAGGAATGGAGGAGGGGGGGGTGGAGGAGGGGAAGTGGGAGGAGGGTAATGGGGAGGAGAGAGGGAGGGATGGAGCAGGGAAGAGGGGAGGAAGGAGGTGGAGATGTTTGGAGGGTGACAGGCCTAGTAGCCACAGCTGGTTCCTGTCCTGCTCTGTAGCTCAAAATGACCCTCCTGAGACACATTGTACGTGCACTCACACTCACACACACACTCTCACACGCTCACACACACACTCGCACATGCACGCTCACACACACACACACACACACGCACTCTCTCACACACACACACTCTCACACGCACACACACACACACTCTCACACACACTCGCACACACACTCTCACACCCATACATACACACACACTAACACACACACACAATAGGGGGACGTTTCTCCTAACCTCCAGGAGACACAGCTACCCTCACCTACAGAATGAAGGGCTGTTCTCTAGTCCAGGGGCTGTTATCTAGTCCAGGGCTGTTCTCTAGTCCAGGGGCTGTTCTCTAGTCCAGGGGCTGTTATCTAGTCCAGGGGCTGTTCTCTAGTCCAGGGGCTGTTATCTAGTCCAGGGGCTGTTATCTAGTCCAGGGGCTGTTCTCTAGTCCAGGGGCTGTTATCTAGTCCAGGGGCTAGCAAGCATAGCAAGACTTACAGTAACGCAGAGATGGAGATAGGTTAACCTTTACATCGCTACATCAACAGTACCATCAGATTAGCTCAGGTAAGAGATAGGAAAACAAAAGGAGATTAGAGAGAGAGAGAGAGAGAGAGAGAGAAGAGAGAGAGGAGAGAGAGAGAGAGAGAGAGAGAGAGAGAGAGAGAGAGAGATAGAGAGAGAGAGAGAGAGAGAGAGAGAAAGAAAGACAGACAGAGACAGAGTGAAGAGAGATGGACAATAAAAAAAGAGAGAAAGGAAGAGGATGGGTGTGAGTGTGTGTGGTGAGTGAGTGCATGTGTAAGAGCACACCTCGACAGGAATACGAGGGCTAAACATGCTAAGCTCCACCATGTGTCCTGATAGACTTTATGAGCATCAGGATGGTCTGCGAGCCAGGCAGCGAGAGAGGGAGTGAGCGAGCTCTCTGGATCTCCTTATCTCCTCAGACGGTGATAGCAGACCCTATCTCCTCTCAGGACCCAGCCCCGCACTATCTCTGCTCCTGGCCTGGTGGATGTGGACCAGAGCTCAAGCCTCGGTTCAGCCAGACAGACAGTCACCCTGCCCGGGGTACAGGACATTCTGTAGCCTGGACCTGTGCGATCCAGCTGGGCCCTGTTAGAGAGCAGGACAGAGGGAGGAGGAGGGGGAGGGAAGGGATGAGAGCAGGAGGGGGAGGAGGTCTGGTGTGGATCTACTGGAAAGCCATGACCCCCAGGGGGCAGGGGGAGAGGGGAGGGGCGGGGGTGGTCAGCTATGTTAAGGAAGCTAGATACCAGAGATAGCCCGGTCGAAGAGGTGACTGAGCTCTCTGGGGAGTTCTGTGTGTGTGTGTGTGTGTGTGGTGGGGGGAGGAGCAAAAGGAGATAGGATAGACCAGAGGGCTGTAACAGTCATGAACGAGCAGCAGCCGTAGCTGAGAGAGGTGGTGTGTCACTGCAGAGCTGGTGGCTAATGCTAGCTCTGGCTACTAACCTGGCTCCCTGGCCTGGTACCCCCTGTGTGTGTGTGTGTGTGTGTGTGTGTGTGTGTGTGTGTGTGTGTGTGTGTGTGTGTGTGTGTGTGTATGAGTGTCACAACAGATGGAGAGGGTGGGGGGGGGAGGTTGTATGGATAACTGTCATAATGTGCATCACTGTGTATTTAAATTAGAGTAAAAGGTTTCGAGGGCGGGGCGGGGATGGGGGGGGGGCAACAACAATAATTGTCTCTCTCCGAGGGGACTTGTTAACTTATGGGGGTCCCGGATCCTGGAGACTCTCTCGATTTGAACACTGTCTCTACCGCATAAATACATCCTCATTTCCTCTTGTGTTCCTCAGTCGCAGTCAACGTCCAAACTGCCTTCCACACCCGTCTCTCACCAAATAGGGACACGATTGGAGAGTGAAAGCAAAGTAGGCTACTGTAGGTGGTCAGGAGGTGGACATCAATGATGGTCTTTAAGATGGACCCAATTACATTTCATGGTTAGAATATCATTACATAAACCAATTAGTAGGTTTAAGACTTGTGTGAACAAGATGGGAGATTATTGACTCAGGTTTAACTGTTCAGTAACGGTTCATTGTGATGTAGCCTAAGCCTGACAAGGTAGTCATTACAATTAGGCTTAAATACTCGAGAATGTGCTCGAATGTGCTGAAAGACCTCCGTTTCCTCTCATTAACCACACACCACCATACATTCACCTCTGTCGAAACACCACAGAAACTGTTCCAGTGTAAACCTCCGTGACTGGCGTCTTGTCTTGCGCTGTAGGACATTGCCCCGGGCTACTTCCAAATATAACCCCGGTCGTATAGGACTACCGTAGCGGGAAACGGGCAATTCCTCCGTGGGAACACAGCAGGCGGCGTGAGGGTATAGCAGCGGGCGGAAAATCCGTGTCTGACGCTACATTCCTCCAAAGTTACTCACCATCATGTATCTATTAGACTGAACAAATATATAGGGGGAAAACGGAGACGTTTACCCCGGTATCGCCCAGAAGGATAACTTTGAATGACTAAAGACAAAAAGCTTTATGGACGAGTGCCAATTAAATGTTTAGCTACATAAAGTTTACCAATTCTTTTTTGCATGTTGTCTCGTTTAAAACGTGGGTTACACTGGCCAAGCCCGGATAACGGTGACAAATATCCCGGAAAGATAACGGCCAACCATTTGTTACTGCATATGTGTGAAGTTGTAATAACATTCACACTTTGCCGTGACTTTTCTCTGCAAAGTCGCCCCGTTCCTCCAAGTATAGAAGTCTGCACCGTCTCCGTTGTCTGAGTTGGGCTGGGCGTCCCGCTGTATGTTCAAAGCTCTGTGAGAAGTTTCACGTGACGGAATTTTGCCGTGAGCCAAACGGGAGGTCGTGCGCGGGCGGACTCACGAAGCGCAACAGGAGCTGGGCGCTCGCCGTCTCTATCTTCTTTGTAAAGTTGGCAGGAGGATGTTAAAGTTTGTCTCCATTGACTTTGTCGTTCCTTTCCACGATTCATAGATTGTATTTAGTTTCTCCTCTGCTGTGCAGTACAGAGTCTTCACCTTTTGGAAAAGTTGGTGGACTATTCTACTGAAATGGAGCGACTCAAATTGAGGATTGTAAGGTCCTGCTGGCTGGGACTTCTATCGAGGCTTCTGGCTGCCTTATGCTGCCTTTACCTCACCGATACTTACAACCTGGACGTAGAGCACTCCGTGAACTTCAGCGGTCCTGAAGGATCTCTTTTTGGATATTCTGTATTATTACACAAGCACAACAAGCAGACTTGGTGAGTAGTTTTGACACAGTTTACGATAATTACCCAGACTAATTAGAAACAAAGCATGTTACTATATATGCCAATTTTTGGTAATTATTGGAAAATCAACAAAGCTTGAATTTAGTCCCGGTATGTGTGAAGTCTCACTGGCATGTTAATTAGCCGGACTGCAGAGATTCACAAAGCACCGTTTGATACACAAAAGAGCCCGTTCATCCCGTTAAACCACCGTTAATCTGCCCCGAGCAAAAGTGCATTCATCTGTTTATGATTTTAACTATTGTCAGCTGGCTTGTTATTGGTCACCAGATGGAGGGATGTGGAGGAGTGTTTGAGAAGTAGACTATCTCTCCCATTTATGTTCATGTCTCATGTTGTCTGTTTAGGTTGCTAGTTGGAGCCCCTGTCTCCAATTCAACTTTCAAAACCTCAGCCCACAGTCCCGGAGCCATTTATAAATGCAGCGTCTCGGAGAAGAGAGACTGCCAACAGATACTAACAGGTCTGTATGGCTCGTGTTCTCTATTTGAATAACGCCTCGAGAGCGTGCGCCAGATACTGACGTGCTCTCCTCAGCTCGCGGAGAGGGAATCCCGGGCCCAGAGTCATTCTGGATCGCTCTAATGACACGGTTTTGGATGAAAAGAGAGGAGCGGTGGTCGGAGTTACTTATCTAATTAGACAGGTTTGATTGCCTCCCACTGTGTCATATGGGACCTCCAGCAAATAAATACTACTTTGAGAGTCACTTAGTCAAGTCAGTCAGTATTTATACTTTATACTCAGAGATGCCCTGTTTAGCTACATACAAGGGGATGAACAACCTAATGCTCTTTCTCCTGGGCTGGAGTTAGCAGTGAGGATCTTTGAACTCGTTTCTCACATTGATGGCTTACAGGCAATATTATTCTGCTCTTCACACCTCTAATATCATGCTATTCATGGAGTTTCTTTTGTTTGCCCTGTTGAAACTCAAGTCCATTTTTTGGTCTGTGGTCAAATCTGTTACTGGCAGCAACGGTTAATTGCAAAAGAACGCCCCATTGCCCTTTGTGTCCGAACAGTTCAGCAGAGTGTTATCTACTAACCTGCTGCGAACACTGTAGCTGAACACCAAACCACTGGAGCAGGAAGACAACCTGACCATGACCACGGTTGGTTAATGTCAGCCACATAAACAGAAGATAAAAAACCCCCACACAACTGTCACCACCGTAGTGGAACCGTCGCCGCCTCAAGACTTGCTCTGAAGCCCGGCCTTGCTGTTGTTGTTGTTGCTGTGTGTTTGTGTGTGTTTGACGGTGTGTATGGCTGCCGTTGCAGGGGTGGATAGCTGTGGGAAGACATGTGATGCCGATATTGACAACCAGTGGCTGGGAGTGAGCCTGTCCAGGCAGGGCAGCGATGGGAGTGTGCTGGTATGTACAGCGAGGTCCCGCTCTCCTCTCTCTGCTCCTATCTCTCCACAACATCACCTCACACTGTTTTCTTGGTTTCGGCTGGGACGCTGAAACTAACATTGTGATACCAGCTGGTCACGGCCTTCTGGACGTGACTCAAGCTGTTGCATGACAGACAGCGTTTGGGGAAACTTTTTTCGGGTTCAGGTTCAAGTTCAGGTTACTGTATTTGAACCCGTAGGTAGATTCAATCTGCAGTGGACAAGTTCAAACATCTTGACACATTTTCATTTTCACAAACAACACAAACAGTGAACCTGAAATCAAAGTGCTCCAAGTTCCCATCATGAAACATGGATAAAACACAGGTGTTCTCAGTTGCCAAAGTCATGTTTTTGTATGTGTTTTGGTGGTGTCTGTTTGGCTCCCTCTGTCTCCCCTGCGCTCTGATTGGCTCCCTCTGTCTCCCCTGCGTTCTGAAGGCCTGTGGCCATCGCTGGAAGAACGTTTACTACGCCAAAAAGGAGAACCTGAACAACCTTCCTCACGGTGTCTGCTACCTCTACCAGTCCGACCTCAAGCAGTCTCTGCCTCTCATTCCCTGCTACAGAGGTAGGTACTCTGACAGGCGTCTAACCTGATACTAACCTTATACCGTTAGACCAAAAGGACATCATCATGTGTCAGAGAGGTAACTTTTGAATTGTGGAGCGACCAGCCTTATCACCCAACCACCTCTGTTAGACATTGACCAGTCGGTCAACAGAGATAATGCAGGGAGACCACACTGACTGGAAGGCCCTGTGACCAAGGTGGTGTGTGTGTGTGTGCACGTGTGCACGTGTGTGTGTGTGTGCACGTGTGTGTGTGTGGGCGTACACTAACACCTGTCTGTTGAACACATCCTTCCTCAGATTACCAGAAGAAGTTTGGGGCAGATTATGGGTCCTGCCAAGCTGGGATATCCAACTTCATGACAGAGGTATCCACACACCCTTCCATATGGTGGTTCAGCTCCAGTGTATCAAGTGCCTTTTTGCATGATAGTTCATGACATAGAACTGGAACAGGGCTGATCTCTCTCTCCCCTCTCTCTCTGTGTCCCATTATCTCTTTATATCTCTCTTTTCTCTCTCTTTTTCTCTCTCTTTTTCTCTCTCTCTCTCTTTTCTCTCTCTCTTTTTCTCTCTCTCTCTTTTTCTCTCTCTCTTTTTCTCTCTCTCTTTTTCTCTCTCTCTCTCTCTCTCTCTCTCTCTCTCTCTCTCTCTCTCTCTCTCTCTCTCTCTCTCTCTCTCTCTTGATCACTCTCTCTTTATCTCTCTCTCTTTATCTCTCTCTCCCATGATCTATTCCTTTCTCTCTCGATCTCCCTCTCTCTCTCCCTCTCTCATCCTCTGTCTGCCTTCAGAAACTGCTCATCATGGGCGCTCCAGGGACCTCCTACTGGACCGGCTCGGTGCTGGTGTACAACATCTCCAGCAAGGTGCTGTCGGCGTACGTGGACGATGACAGCACCGTCCAGTACGGCAGCTACCTGGGTACGGCTCCAGCCTCACAAGCCGTTTCTTTCTAGAGGCTTCTTATGTACCTGTTGAGCACCTAGTTCCTAGTAGAACCTCTAATTTGAACCCCAAATGTTTTTTTGTTGTCGTAAAAACATGCAAAATTGTGGTGCGCAGGAACCGAAAAAGTGGTCCAGAAACGTTTTACCACAAGTGATAGTTTGTATGTAATAGTAATAGATTAGGTTATTTTAGATCTGCAAATCTGCTGGGTTCAGAAAGGAAACAAGCTGTACATGAAAAGTAAACAGGAAAAAGGAAGACATGTGTTCTACTGTCACCATGACAACACCATGTGCTGTTTCACGCAGTCGACACAGCAGTGTTTGTCACAGCAGTAAGTTTAACTCACCTCACCAAACTAAACAGGCTGTTACTGATATCGTAACTCCCATGACAAACACCTCACAAACACACAAATAAAGGTTTAGATAAACACATTTCAAGTTGAAACAAGGCTGTTTTCTTATCACCCGTCCTTGAGTTTGCCTTGTCTCTGCTAATCACTGCTTCATTGTTTGGTGACACTAGGAAGATTGCAGTTTCTGTGCCTGAGGTCTAAAATTATACTTATAACCTTGTTGTTGAAGTGCGTAAAAGTTGAATGCCATTCTAATAGTGTGTGTGTGTGTGTGTGTGTGTGTGCGTGTGTGTGTGCGTGTGCGTGATCAGGATACTCGGTGGGAGCTGGCCACTTCAGCAGTCCTTACTCTATGGAGGTGGTGGGCGGAGCCCCACAGCACAGCCAAACTGGGAGGGTATGACATCACTTCCTCTTTTCCATCCTGCTCCTTGCTCTTCCTCAGAACACAACTCATATTAATAACAGTACAGCATGAATGTCTGTGTGTGTGCTTGTGTGTGTGTGTGTGTGTGTGTGTGTGTGTGTGTGTGTGTGTGTGTGTGTGTGTGTGGGCGTGCATCAGGAAGGGTTAGTGTTTTCGCAGACGAGTTCCACCCCCGTCTGAAACTCGGACACTGTAGAAAGGAAATGGTATATACACACACACAAACTCACACACACACACACACACACACACACACTCACACACACATACCAACAAAGTCTGTTGATGGTGCAGCTGGAGTGTGTGTGCGACTCTGGTTTGATTGATGGGTAATGATTGGTATATGGTCTGTGCGTGTGTCTGTGTGTGTCGTCTGGTGTCTGGTAAACTCATCTGAATGAATCTATACGTACTGTATGACAGGACAGACAAGCTCTCTCTGCACAGTCAGGAAGAGAATCGTAACTCTGTCATGAGGCGTTTATCTGCACACAAACCTGTTTCTGAAAGACAGCGACATGTTCCAAGAACGGATTTATATGAACGGAAATTGCTAGATATGCTTGGGTGAAGGGCTGAGTGTCTGTGTGCATTCTCTGAATGTCATGCATCTTCAGTGGCAGGAAGGTTCACCCTGTATGTTCTCTCCAGGCCTACGTCTTCAGGATACAGGAAAACACTCTGAAGATCATCGCTGAGGTTAAGGGCACCAAGGTAAAACTGACACTCACACCCAGACACACTCCCTCCTCACACACACACACACACACACACACACACACAACACACACACACAGACCAGAACTGCTGCTGCTGATGTGCTGATTTGGCATGTGTGTTGTGCAGCTGGGCTCGTACTTCGGGGCGAGTGTGTGTGCAGTGGATCTGAACAATGATGGACTGTCCGATCTGCTGGTAGGAGCTCCCCTGTCCAGCACGCTGAGGGAGGAGGGGCGTGTCCACGTCTACATCAATCAGGGAGACGTGAGTCCCACACACACACACACACACACACACACACACACACACACACACACACACACACACACACACATGTACACACACACATATAGACACACACACACAGACACACACATATACACACGCACACACACACACACACACGTGCACACACACACACACACTTGGTACACATGAAACATATCAAAACCTCACAAATCTCTCATCCCCTCATCAAGACATACCTCACTGGCAGTCTCTCTCTGGCTAGTAGCACACCCAGTTTAATGTAACTGTGTGTGTGTGTGTGTGTGTGTGTGCAGACTGAGCTGAGGGAAGCAGAGTTCCAGCTGGTGGGCAGTGATTCGTATGCCGCCAGGTTTGGAGAGACCATCAGTGACCTGGGAGACATCGATGATGACGGCTACCCAGGTGAGCTAGCTGATATTTGGTGAACTCAGTTGATGTTTTCCCGGCATGTGTTGTGGTGACGGTCTCACCAGCCACTGTATCAGAGCAGCTACTGTGGTGTTCATAGACCAGCTGCTGTGGTGTTCATAGAGCAGCTACTGTGTTCATAGAGCAGCTTCTGTGGTGTTCATAGAGCAGCTACTGTGGTGTTCATAGAGCAGCTGCTGTGGTGTTCATAGAGCAGCTACTGTGGTGTTCATAGAGCAGCTGCTGTGTTCATAGAGCAGCTGCTGTGGTGTTCATAGAGCAGCTACTGTGGTGTTCATAGAGCAGCTACTGTGGTGTTCATAGAGCAGCTGCTGTGGTGTTCATAGAGCAGCTACTGTGGTGTTCATAGAGCAGCTGCTGTGGTGTTCATAGAGCAGCTACTGTGGTGTTCATAGAGCAGCTGCTGTGGTGTTCATAGAGCAGCTACTGTGGTGTTCATAGACCAGCTGCTGTGGTGTTCATAGAGCAGCTACTGTGGTGTTCATAGAGCAGCTACTGTGGTGTTCATAGAGCAGCTACTGTGTTCATAGAGCAGCTGCTGTGGTGTTCATAGAGCAGCTGCTGTGGTGTTCATAGAGCAGCTGCTGTGGTGTTCATAGAGCAGCTACTGTGGTGTTCATAGAGCAGCTACTGTGTTCATAGAGCAGCTACTGTGGTGTTCATAGAGCAGCTACTGTGGTGTTCATAGAGCAGCTACTGTGTTCATAGAGCAGCTACTGTGGTGTTCATAGAGCAGCTACTGTGGTGTTCATAGAGCAGCTACTGTGTTCATAGAGCAGCTGCTGTGGTGTTCATAGAGCAGCTGCTGTGGTGTTCATAGAGCAGCTGCTGTGGTGTTCATAGAGCAGCTACTGTGGTGTTCATAGACCAGCTGCTGTGGTGTTCATAGAGCAGCTACTGTGGTGTTCATAGAGCAGCTACTGTGGTGTTCATAGAGCAGCTACTGTGTTCATAGAGCAGCTGCTGTGGTGTTCATAGAGCAGCTGCTGTGGTGTTCATAGAGCAGCTGCTGTGGTGTTCATAGAGCAGCTACTGTGGTGTTCATAGAGCAGCTACTGTGTTCATAGAGCAGCTGCTGTGGTGTTCATAGAGCAGCTACTGTGTTCATAGAGCAGCTGCTGTGGTGTTCATAGAGCAGCTGCTGTGGTGTTCATAGAGCAGCTACTGTGGTGTTCATAGAGCAGCTGCTGTGGTGTTCATAGAGCAGCTGCTGTGGTGTTCATAGAGCAGCTACTGTGTTCATAGAGCAGCTGCTGTGGTGTTCATAGAGCAGCTGCTGTGGTGTTCATAGGAGAGGTGGAAACGAACAGGAAGTCTACCTTACACACATAATAATAATAATAATATATTTTATTTGTAGGCGCCTTTAAAGGCACTCAACTAGGCACTAAAGACACAAAACCAAAACTAAAGTAAAAATCAGTTTATGTAGAGAAACGATAAATAACCTGCTGTACTTTTGTTACGAACAATACTCCAACCAAAAATGAATAAATGTAACCATACGCCAACCGAGCTAGCCTCACCATGCAGCCACAAGCCCACCAGGAGATACCATCTCTCACCATGCAGCCACAAGCCCACCAGGAGATTACCATCTCTCACCATGCAGCCACAAGCCCACCAGGAGATACCATCTTCACCATGCAGCCACAAGCCCACCAGGAGATACCATACTCTCACCATGCAGCCACAAGCCCACCAGGAGATACCAATCTCTCACCATGCAGCCACAAGCCCACCAGGAGATACCATCTCTCACCATGCAGCCACAAGCCCACCAGGAAGATACCATCTCTCACCATGCAGCCACAAGCCCACCAGGAGATACCATCTCTCTCACACATGCAACCACAGACCCACCAGGAGATACCATACTCTCACCATGCAACCACAAGCCCACCAGGGAGATACCATGCCTCACCATGCAAGCCACAAGCCACCAGGAGATACCATGCCTCACCATGCAACCTCAAGACCACCAGGAGATACCATGCCTCACCATGCAACCTCAAGACCACCAGGAGATACCATGCCTCACCATGCAACCTCAAGACCACCAGGAGATACCATGCCTCACCATGCAACCTCAAGACCACCAGGAGATACCATGCCTCACCATGCAACCACAAGACCACCAGGAGATACCATGCCTCACCATGCAACCTCAAGACCACCAGGAGATACCATGCCTCACCATGCAACCTCAAGACCACCAGGAGATACCATGCCTCACCATGCAACCTCAAGACCACCAGGAGATACCATGCCTCACCATGCAACCACAAGACCACCAGGAGATACCATCTCTCCGTCCAGCAGCGCTCCCTTAGTCTTCCCCAATGCCCCGCCTCCACCCTGGATCCACTCCACCACATCCTCTCACCCTGCTCAGCACACGCCTACCTCTGCTTCAACTGCCACTTACTGCTGCACTGTTCAACTGCCACTTGTTGCTCAGTGTGTGTGTGTGTATGTGTGTGTGTGTGTGTGAAGGGCCTTGTCAGATGAGAGGAGTGGGTGGGAGGCTCCTGAAGCGTGTTATTAAGGCTATTACATCCCTGTGGACCTGTAACTGTGGTCTGTAACTAGAAGGCTGCACGTGTGTGCGTGCGTGCGTGTGCGTGCGTGTAACTCTGTGACTGGGTTGTGTTTCAGATGTGGCCATAGGAGCTCCGCATGAGGAGGAGTTGACGGGGGCTGTGTATATCTACAACGGCAGGGCCCACGGCATCTCGCACACACATTCTCAGGTACGCTGTGATCCCCTGGTGGAATACACACACACAGACACACGCACACAACCACCCAACACACACTTTTCTTTCTATAATTTAAATCTGAGCACAGCCAGTCTGAGTCATATGTGTATCCGCCAGATGTGTGTCTGCCTGTGTGTGTGTGTATGTCTGTGTGTCTGTGTATGTGTCTGTCTGTGTGTGTGTGTATGTCTGTGTGTCTGTGTATGTCTGTGTGTGTGTCTGCCTGTGTGTGTGTGTATGTCTGTGTGTCTGTGTATGTCTGTGTGTCTGTCTGTGTGTGTGTGTATGTCTGTGTGTCTGTGTATGTCTGTGTGTGTGTCTGCCTGTGTGTGTGTGTGTGTATGTCTGTGTGTCTGTGTATGTCTGTGTGTGTGTCTGCCTGTGTGTGTGTGTATGTCTGTGTGTCTGTGTATGTCTGTGTGTGTGTCTGCCTGTGTGTGTGTGTATGTCTGTGTGTCTGTGTATGTCTGTGTGTGTGTCTGCCTGTGTGTGTGTGTATGTCTGTGTGTGTGTGTGTGTGTCTGCCTGCGTGTGTGTGTGTCTGCCTGTGTGTGTCTGCCTGTTTGTGTGTGTGTAAGCCCATGTGCAACTCCTGTCTGCCAGAGAACGTCTCTCAACTGTTAAACTTAATGACGACTCATGACCCTGTGTGTGTGTGTGTGTTCAGAACGTAAAGAAAGTATAAAGAGTACAAGATACTGACCAATCTGCTCTGTTTATGTGTCTGTCTGTGTGTGTCTGTCTATGTGGGTGTGTGTGTGTATCTGTGTGTGTGTATCTGTGTGTGTGTGTATCTGTGTGTGTGTGTGTGTCTCACCAGAGGATCACAGCCTCGGTCCTGGGTCGCCCGTTCAGGATGTTTGGCCAGTCCCTGTCTGGAGGCATCGACGTGGACGGAAATGGTTACCAAGGTAACCCTCTCTCGCAGTACAATGTGGGTCTGTGTCCATGTGTGTGTCTTTCAGAACGCGTGTGTATGTGTGTGTGCGTGTGTGTGTCTTTGAACTGAATGTACTGTAAGGGATGAGATCATTACCATTCTAAAAGAGGAGTGTTTGCGTGACATGGTGGTTGGTGTCACCAAGACATTCTGCCCAGAGAAACACATCCAAACTCTGACTGTCTCTCACCCTCACTGACTCTGACCCTGAACTGGACCCTGACTCTACCTCTGCCTTGTTTTGCCTTGTTTTCTGACTCTGCTTCTGATTTTTAGACGTGGCGGTGGGAGCCTTTCTCTCAGACTCAGCTGTCGTACTGAGGTAAGAACGCCACACACACACACACACACCACACACACACACACACACACACACACACACACACACACACACACACACACACACAAGAATGACCCAGCTACCCAGAAACAAACCCCTCCTGACTGTGTGTGTGTGTGTTCCCGCGGCAGGACCCGTCCTGTGGTGACGGTGGAGGCGGGGCTGTTCCTGCCCGTGGCGGTGAACCGCTCGGTGGCGCTCTGCTCGGAGGGCGGCTCGCCCGCCGTGTGCGCCAACGTGTCCGTGTGCTTCAGGGTGCGCTCCCGCCGCTACACCGGCTTCATCGGTGAGTTCCCCCTGCTCCTCGCAGGCCACCACGTTTAGAGCCCACACACACACACCACCTATACCCCCCATACACACACCACCTATACCCCCCACACACACACCACATATACCCCCCCACACACACACCACATATACCCCCCACACACACACCACCTATACCCCCCACACACACACCACCTATACCTCCCACACACACACCACATATACCCCCCCACACAAACACCACATATACCCCCCCCCCACACACACCACATATACCCCCTCCACACACACACCACATATACCCCCCCCACACACACACACCACATATACCCCCCATACACACACCACCTATACCCCCCACACACACACCACATATACCCCCCCACACACACACCACATATACCCCCCACACACACACCACCTATACCTCCCACACACACACCACATATACCCCCCCCCACACACACCACATATACCCCCTCCACACACACACCACATATACCCCCCCCACACACACACACCACATATACCCCCCCACACACACACACCACATATACCCCCCTCACACACACCACATATACCCCCCCACACACACACCACATATACCCCCCCCCACACACACCACCTATACCCCCCACACACACACCACATATACCCCCCCACACACACACCACATATACCCCCCCACACACACACACCACATATACCCTCCACACACACACCAAATATACCCCCCCCCACACACACACACCACATATACCCCCTCCACACACACACCACATATACCCCCTCCACACACACACCACATATACCCCCTCCACACACACACTACATATACCCCCTCCACACACACACCAAATATACCCCCCTCCACACACACACCAAATATACCTCCCACACATACATACACACACGTATCACTTGCTGTTGACTGCGGATCAAACCTGGTCGCCCGCTTGCCGTTTGACCAAGAGGCCGTCCTCACCCTGTCTCAGCTGGCGAGACGTCAGGTGCTCTGAGAAGCAGCCATCTGTCTGTTTGTCCTGGATTAATGGTTACACCCCGGCCGAGGTCATGTCAACACGCACACACTCGAACCACACACCACACACGTCACACACACACACACACACCACACACACACACACCATACACCACACACATCACACACATAAAACACTGCAAAACCCACACACACACACGGCTGTGTACAGTACTATCTGGGGCACTCTCATCTCCGTGCCAGGCTTCAGTGAACGGAGCAGGAGGTCTAGTTCTGGACTCTGGACACCTGTCATCAACAGTCACCCTGCTACTCGGTTTATTCAAACCCTAGTCAACAGGGAGATGTGTTGGGGTGGAGGTGGGGGTGGGGGAGCTACACTGCAATACATACCAGCACAGAAACAGGGGGGGGGGGTGGAGCAATAGGGAGAGAGGGACTGTAACTTCTTCAACTGTAGCTTTTCACTGTCATCTTATCAGACTTCCTCCTGTAGACACACACACACACACACACAACCACACAAACACACAACCACACACACACACAACCACACACACACACACACACCCAGACCTACTAAAGTCCTGGTTACATCCCTCCCTAGACATAAACAGATGTCCCCATGATAAGATAAATATAAGAAGCTATCACTGTTTTGGGAATTGTAGCTTTACTTAAGAACTTTACTCCAGTGATGCTAACCTGCCCCCCCCCCCCCCCCCCCCCCCCCCCCACAGAGCTCCAGTACAACCTGACTGCAGACACCCGCCACAAAGACTCCTTCCCCGCCCGCTTCTATTTCCATGGCAACGGGACGTCCAACACCACCAGGGGGCGTGTGAGGGCCAGGCATGACGAGCAGCCCTGCATCACACACCTGGCTTTCTTGAGGGTGAGTGTGTGTGGGCGTGGGTAAGAGGGTAACCATGTGTGTGTGTGTAAGAGGGTAAGCATGTGTGTGTGTGTAAGAGGGTAAGCATGTGTGTGTGTGTAAGAGGGTAAGCATGTGTGTGTGTGTGTAAGAGGGTAACCATGTGTGTGGTGTAAGAGGGTAAGCATGTGTGTGGTGTAAGAGGGTAAGCATGTGTGTGTGTGTAAGAGGGTAAGCATGTGTGTGTGTGTAAGAGGGTAAGCATGTGTGTGTGTGTAAGAGGGTAAGCATGTGTGTGTGTGTAAGAGGGTAAGCATGTGTGTGTGTGTAAGAGGGTAAGCATGTGTGTGTGTGTAAGAGGGTAACCATGTGTGTGTGTGTGTGTAAGAGGGTAACCATGTGTGTGTGTGTGTAAGAGGGTAAGCATGTGTGTGTGTGTAAGAGGGTAAGCATGTGTGTGGTGTAAGAGGGTAAGCATGTGTGTGGTGTAAGAGGGTAACCATGTGTGTGGTGTAAGAGGGTAAGCATGTGTGTGGTGTAAGAGGGTAAGCATGTGTGTGGTGTAAGAGGGTAACCATGTGTGTGTGTGTAAGAGGGTAAGCATGTGTGTGGTGTAAGAGGGTAAGCATGTGTGTGGTGTAAGAGGGTAAGCATGTGTGTGTGTGTAAGAGGGTAACCATGTGTGTGTGTGTGTGTGTAAGAGGGTAACCATGTGTGTGTGTGTGTAAGAGGGTAACCATGTGTGTGTGTGTAAGAGGGTAAGCATGTGTGTGTGTGTAAGAGGGTAAGCATGTGTGTGTGTGTAAGAGGGTAACCATGTGTGTGTGTGTAAGAGGGTAACCATGTGTGTGTGTGTAAGAGGGTAAGCATGTGTGTAGTCATCCCCCATGACCATCGAATGTGCATGACAGGATGTGTGTGTCTGGGTTTGATCTGTGTGTGTGGTTGGTGTGTGTGTGTGACATGTGTGTGTTTGGTGTGTGTATGAGGAAGTGACAAGGGGCCCCAATCTACTTCCCCCTTTGAGCTGGAAAACTATTTGTATTCATTTTAGCTGACTTGCTGTTGAGTCAAATATGTGTTTTTAAACCCTGTGTGTGTTTGTGTGTGTGTTCTCCAGAGGGACGTGAGAGACGTCTTCACACCCATCCAGTTCCAGGTGACCTTTGCCCTCAGGGACAACACGGTCCAGCGGGGTTCTTCCAGAACCTTCCCTCCCCTCAAGCCCATCCTGCAGCAACGAGGACAGAACAGCAACCACATAACCAATCAGGTACCTTCAACCAACCCCTCACCACGCCCTTAACAACCACATAACCAATCAGGTACCTTCAACCAACCCCTCACCACGCCCTTAACAACCACATAACCAATCAGGTACCTTCAACCAACCCCTCACCACACCCTTAACAACCACATAACCAATCAGGTACCATCTACCAACTCCTCGCCATGCCCATAACAACCACATAACCAATCAGGTACTGTCTACCAACATCATACCATACCCTTAACAACCACATAACCAAATAGCACCACCCCACCCTCTCTTTCCCCCATGGCAACTATATCACCAATCAAGTAGCATCACTGCACCTTAAACCATGCCCATAGATACATTTTCTAGCCAGGTAGCATTCCCTCTGACCCTGTCTGTCTCCCAGTCATGCTGGTGGAGGAGATGATCTACTGATCATGGTGGAGGTAATGGTGCTGATGTGATACTGATGAAGGCATCGTTTCATTTGTTTTCACTCCACAGACGGAGTTTGCTCGCCACTGCTCTATGGACAAGTGTTCCACCAACCTGCAGGTGTCTGCCCACCTGGTCCTACCAGAGTAAGGAGCTCTCCTCTGCACCTGTCTCACTGAGGAGGGAGGGAGGGAGGGAGGGAGGGAGGAGGGAGGGAGGGAGGGAGGGAGGGAAGGAAGGAAGGAGGGAGGGAGGGAGGGAGGGAGGGAGGGAGGGAGGGAGGAGGAAGGAAGGAAGAAGGAAGAGAGGGAGGGAGGGAGGGAGGGAGGAGAAGAGAGGAAGGAGGGAGGGGAGGGAGGGGAGAGAGAGAGGAGAGAGGAGGAGAGAGAGAGAGGGAGGGAGGGAGGGAGGGAGGGAGGGAAGGAAGGAAGGAATGAGGGAGGGAGAGAGAGAGAGAGAGAGAGAGAGAGAGAGATGAGAGAGAGAGAGAGAGAGAGAGAGAGAGAGAGAGAGAGAGAGAGAAGGGAGCATCAATAGAGGCTTCTTGTAAAAAAATATGACTTAAAAAATGTTTTCCTGCAGAAAACACCAGAACCTGCCGTACTTTGCGCTGGGCAACGGGAAAAACTATTATGCTCAACACTACTCTGGTCAACTCAGGAGACGATGTCTTCCTACCCAGAATGCTCCTGCGTTTCCCCGGCAACCTGCACTACATTAAAGTCCTTGATGCTGTGAGTCTCACACACACAAACTCCCCCCAACTTCACCCCACTCACACACACCAGGTCACAGCTCACGAGGTCTCCTCCTGGTCATCCACACACGCATAAATACACACGTAGACACACAAACACAACACACACTACACACTACACGTACACTGATGCCTGTAAATATGTATGTGTGTGTGTGACCAGGAGGAGACCTCAGTGAGCTGTGACCTGGTGGAAGACAACAGGACAGGCGTGGGAGTGGACTGCAGTGTGGGAAACCTCTACCTGGCCTCACAGACCAAGGTACCGTAACACACCCAGCCAATCACTGGCCAAGGCAATGCTCATCCAGCCAATCACTGGCCAAGGCAATGCTCATCCAGCCAATCACTGCTCCAGCTAATCACTGGCTATGATGTCTATGCAATAACCAACTCGTATGTCTAATCTGGAGATGTCTGCTTGCTGTAGGTGAACATTAGCTTCCTGTTAGACGTCAACCAAAGCAGCAATGCCGGTGACATCATCATCCAGCTCAACACCACCGGGTAAGGATTCCCCCTTTTCACCCTCCCTCCCCCTCCCCTCCCCTCCCCCCCTCACCCCTCTCCCTTCACCCCACAAACCCTCTCTATCTTCTCCTCCATACTGCACCTCATAACCCCTGGCCCCTAGTTGACCCCTGAGGTCACCACTGAGTGGATAGAGAGGTGACTTGCTCCACGGGCAGGCCTCAAACAGCTGACGTCACCACAACGCACGCAGGCCCCAGCAGAGCAGCTAAACCCAGTCAACACAGTGAGATCGACGGGATAGGGTGTGTGTGTGTTTGGTCGGTTGGCATGGTAACAGGTCAACAGTGTCTCCGGCCAGCGAGCGAAGCTGTAGTTTCCTCAGGTTAATGTAAACTTAAGGCCTGTCCTCCTTTTTGCAGGAGTGTTTGATCTGCTGGGTTCTACTGTTTAAGGAATGTTGATCTGTTGAGAACATGCTTTTAGTTCTGGAAAAACTCAAATCCAGACAGTAAGGGAGAGGATGAGCCAGAAAGAGAGATACCTCCCTAAACATGGAGCTGGATTGAAGCCGCAAAGATGACGGCCGTCCATATATCAGTGCAGCATGCCCATGTGTGTCGACACTGTTTAGGTTTGGTCTGGTTAGGTCTGGTCTGCTGTTCTCATGCTGTTAGATGATGTGTCTGCCTGGAAGAGACTGGGCTGGATCGCTGCCATGAACCCAGATGTTTTTAATGGCCTGATTATGTCACCTTAATCCCTCCTGTGACTTCCTGTCATACATGTCCCCCATTTCCCGGCTCGTAATGCAGGCGGATCCATCTTTGGGTTCCAGAGCTGGCCGGGTCTAGGTTGTATAATATGTTTGAAACTTGAGGCGATTTCAGGACTGGTCATGTTATATGTTCCAGATTAGTGATTGTATGGACCAGTAGTCTTCAACCCTGGTCCTCAGGGCCCACTGACCTGTATGTTCTAGATGTTTCCCTGCTCCAACACACCTGGTTCAAATGAATGGTCATTATCAGGCTTTTGCAGAGCTTGATAACAAGCCGGTCATTTGAACCAGGTGTTTTGGAGCAGGGAAACATCTAGAACATACAGGTCAGTGGGCCCTGAGGACCAGGGTTGAAGACTTCTGGTTTAGAGTATGAATAGTATAGATTCCAAACTGGTTATGTTCTAGGTTCTAGAGTGGTGATATGGGTTCTAGAGCGGTGATATTGTAGGTACTACAGTGGTGATGTAGGTTCTACAATGGTGATGTGTCTAGAGTGGCCATGGTGATGTTCCAGGTCTGGGATGTGTGTTCCTTTATGAGTTCTACCATGGAGATGTTCCAGGTCTGTGATGGGTGTTCCTCTGTGGTGTGTGTGTTCATCAGGGACAACTATGAGAGTGAGGATCTTCTTCATGACAACACGGCCAGCTTAGTCCTGCCACTGCGATATGGGGTAGACCTCAATATCCACGGGTAAGTAACAGTGTGTGTGTGTGTGTGTTAGAGAAGATACCCTAAGCAGTCACAGACAGTGACCACTGCTCTCTACCCCTCCCAGGTGTGTGTCTGTGTGTTAGAGCAGTCATACACAGTGACCACTGCTCTCTACCCCTCCCAGGTTTGTGTCTCCTAACTCCTTTATATTTGGAGACCAGGAGCCGACACCAGTGGACTGCTACACCGAGAGCTTCAACTACACCTACAAGGTAGGAAACAGCCCTGGTTACTCACTAGAAGTACTGAAAAGTTACTCATTAGGTGATAGTAGAGCCTTAAGTGCCTTTTTATAAGTACCTTTTAATACACATGATCTCTACTGGGGTGTTTCCAACCTTGTTGAGAACGTAGCGATGGCAGCAAGTTGTTCCACCACAGGCAGGCTGGTGTCAGTGAAGCCATGTTGTGAGGTCACCTGACCTGGTCACCTGACCTGCAGCTGTGTGTCCTTCCTGGGTGTGTAGGTGGTGAACACTGGCCCCAGCAGGGCTCGGAACACCGTGGTGGAACTGGACGTCCCAAAGACTCTGGCCCCTTACCCCTACAGACTGCTGCACATAGCAGAGCACCAGGTAGGACTACAATACCCAGCACCCACTAGGACAACCCCACACAATACCAGGTAGAACTACAATACCCAGCACCCACTAGTACAACCCCACACAATACCAGGTAGGACTACAATACCCAAAAACCACTAGTACAACCCCATGCAATACCAGGTAGAACTACAATACCCAGCACGCACTAGTACAACCTCACACAGTACCAGGTAAGCTTATAGTACAGTAGAGTTACTACTACTACAACCCCACGCAATAACAGGTAGAACTACAATACCCAGCACCCACTAGGACAACCCCACACAATACCAAGTGGACCTACATACTAGTGCACAAAGTACAGTAGTGCCATGTTGGTCAGGCAAAGTTCAGTGTGTGACCAGTGCAATTGTGTACTCCTTTGTTTCGTTTTTTGCGTCATACAATAATTTGGCTTATGTTTGAACCTGGGTGTGTGTGTGTGTTGTCTGCCAGACGTCCCATGGAGAGTGTGTGTTGAAGAACTCCACCATGAGAGTACCGACAGACTGTGATGTTCCCAGGTCCTCCTTCATTCAGGAAATCACCTTCTTCTTCTCCAAGACAACCAAACGCAAAATGGTACACACACACGTGCATCACCAGCACCCTTACGTTTGATTGTTTTTGCTGTTGGTAGTCACCATGTTATTTCCTGTCCCTCCCCAGTTCTGTGGCCATGGCGATGACCTCTGTGAGATCCTAGTGTGTCGCCTAGGAGACCTGGAGCCAGGGAAGGAAGCGACCATCCAGCTGGGAGTCAAACTAAACCCCACCGTGCTGCAGCTCTCTCCGGTAACCCCCCCACACACACACACCACACACCACACACACACACCCTCTCTCTCAGAAATGTATCATGCTGGTTGTTTATGTGTATCTCTCCTCCCTTAGGGTCGTCATGGCATCATGCTGATAGAAAGTTCTGGTGTGATCAAGTCCCCCAGAGAAGACCCCCACACCATCCTGCTGCAGAGGAGCCCCATAGCCCAGGTCAGTCTAGAACCTAGAACGGTCCTGTTACTGGAAAGAGCCCCATAGCCCAGGTCAGTCTAGAACCTAGAACCATCCTGTTACTGTAGAGCCCCATAGCCCAGGTCAGTCTAGAACCTAGAACCGTCCTGTTACTGTAAAGCCCCATAGCCCAGGTCAGTCTAGAACCTAGAACCGTCCTGTTACTGTAGAGCCCCATAGCCCAGGTCAGTCTAGAACCTAGAACCGTCCTGTTACTGTAAAGCCCCATAGCCCAGGTCAGTCTAGAACCTAGAACCGTCCTGTTACTGTAAGAGCCCCATAGCCCAGGTCAGTCTTATGTCTCATGTGTGGGATCTGTCTCACATAGTGGACCTGTCTTACCTAGAGGACCTGTCTTACATAGGTCATCTATGTAAGACAGGTCCTCTATGTAAGACCTGTTTCATATAGAGGACCTGTCTCACATAGTGGATCTGTCTCTACATAGAGGACCTGTCTTACATAGGTCATCTATGTAAGACAGGTCCTCTATGTAAGACCTGTTTCATATAGAGGACCTGTCTCACATAGTGGATCTGTCTCTCTGTGGCCCAGGTGTATCTTGAGGCTGTCTTCAACCAGAAGCCCCAGGCAGCGGTGGAGGTCTTCCTCATAGTGGTCAGTCTGCTCCTGGGTCTGCTCATCCTGGCTGCCATCATCTTCGCCCTCTGGAAGGTACGCACACACTCTGCACGCACTGCACGCACACTACACACACTCTGCACGCACACTACACACTCACACACACTCTACACATGAACACACTCGGCACACACGCACTCACTCACACACACGCTGGCATGCACATGTACAGCCTAATCTCTGGCTAAGATTCTTCTTTACAGAAGCGTCTGACACATCCAGTTTAGTATTTGTATGGAACATTTATGTATATACATAAGGTATGTTGAGTGATTTTTGATCTGGTGTTGGTGTGTGTGTGTCACAGGCCGGCTTCTTCAAGAGGGAGTTTAAGAAGATGGAGGAAGAGATCCGGAGAGACAGTTGGGACTATGTCCCCAAGTCTGAGAGTGTGTCCTAACCAAGGATGCCTGAGTGTGTGTTGTCATGAGAGGATGGAAGAATGTGTGTGTGTGTGTGTGTGTGTGGTGAGGGTTGACATGTTGGAACATGTTGCCGTCCACTACTGGTGCTTTACAACATGGAAAGAGTGCTCAAGTGGGCCGATCTACTGCTGGACCAATCCCAGGCTTGGAGCCCCGTGACATCATCTGCCCCGGCGGCCAGAGCAGAGGAGGTCGGCAGGACAGGACGGACGGACGGACATTCGACCACTGGAGCCTGGGATGGACTGAGCCTGGACCTTCCAGAAAGTTCTCTCTCTAAACACTCCGTCACATTCCGTTGTGGAGTTCTGGGATGTGTCCGAGGGGGGGGGGGGGGGGGGTGAGGCTTCCCATGTCGCTTGTGCCTGCTGTTCAAGAGGACTGATGTACTGTTGATGCTTCTCTACATGGCAAGGACATACATGGACATGCACTGTGGGGCCAGGGGTGTGTGCGTACACAGTGTCTGTAGGTGTGTAGTGTATATATGAATATAGAATATTGAAGGAACAGGGAAAGGTCCCACACAAATACAGAACTGAAAAGGTTTGAAAAACAACAAGCATATCACTGTTCTGTAAAACAAGGTTCATTGAGTTCTTACTTCTCTTAAAACACTCTTTACACGCTCTTCACACACACAAGCACACACACGCTTCTGCTGGTGTGTGTGTGTGTGTTCAGTCTGCTTGCACACTTGGCTTTCAGGGATTCAAACATAGTGACCAAGAAGTCAGGCTGAACAGAAGCAAGGAGGAACATGCCGGAAGCTTCTAAAATGAAAA
The DNA here is from genome assembly GCA_023658055.1 of Thaleichthys pacificus. Lineage (NCBI taxonomy): Eukaryota > Metazoa > Chordata > Actinopteri > Osmeriformes > Osmeridae > Thaleichthys > Thaleichthys pacificus. The sequence goes on from CM042867.1 coordinate 3,343,813, forward strand.
TGTTTTTTTATTTTTTATTCGTAATAAATAGGTGTGGAGTTTCAACTTTGACAATCGTTTTGGTCAACACATTTCCTTTGGTCTTAATTTATGTAATTATGTAATTCTGCACTGGAATGTATCATGATGTTTTTTGCTTTTATATAAAAATCTCTTTTTTTTCTATTTAAAAAAAGGTGTCATGCCAGTGATTTCGGTGGTGTGACATTCATTGTTGTGTTCTTCAGGGGTTTGTCGGAGGGTTTAGAACCTTCTAGAAGAGCAGAGGCTGTTCCTGGGTCCAGGTGTTCAGCCTCACTAGCCAGCTGTCTGGGCAGACGCCACAGTCAGGGGGCCTGACCAACACCTGGCTGCCTCCACAGACAGACGCCCAGATGTGTGGAGGTGTGTGGGGTTGTTGCTAGGGCAGTGTGTGTGCGAGAGAGAGAGGGGTATGTGTGTGTTTAGGAGGATAGTGGTTTGAAAGCAGGCAGCTGATGTGTGAGAGAAGACTTTTCCAGAACTGCATCTCAGATCAAGCATTAGCAGATATGCAGTCAGAGTAAGTCACAGTAGAGTCGAGTAAAATAGGGTTTAGGTTGGTTGAGGGGCAGTTCTATGGGCGTACGTGAAGCCCTCTGTGACATGCTTGCGTGTAAAAAGGGCTATACAAATACATTTTGATTTGAATAGGTCAGAGTAAAGTAGAATAGAGTAGGTCAGAATAGTGTAGGATAGAGAGGGTGAGATCAGGGTAGAGTAGGATAGGTTAGAGAAGGTCTAGCAAGTTCCCAGTCTGTTCCAGCCGCCCATATTCAGCATCTATACTCCACACGAGGCAGGCTCAGATAGCCATACTCCAAACATGTGAGGCAGGCTCAGATAAATACTCCACATGTGAGGCAGGCTCAGATACATACTCCACACATGTGAGGCAGGCTCAGATACAGCTACATTTGACCGGTGATTCATCAGCCTCCTCCACCTCCTCTCCATACAGCGTCAGTAGCCGTGGATGCACCCTGGAGAGGACACACACACACACAAAGACATGCATGTACGCACGTACACACAGACATACACACACACACACACACACAAAGACACACATACACACACAGATACACACGCAGATCCACGCACATACACAGATACACGTACACAAAATCTCATTACAAACCGATGGATGAGCTTTACTGTTAAGAGTCCATGGGGGTGTAGGGTTGGGGGTCAGGTTAGGGGTCAGAGGTTATACCTGATCAGCAGTTCGTTTGGCACGTCTAGCAAGTCTCCGTCGATGTTCCAGGGGTACGTCCCCTCGGACGAGAGGATGGGCGTGGTCTTGGAGTCACACTCCTCGTTCTCCTCCAGCGCCTCGTCGGCCCAGCCGACCGCGGAGCGGGGGCGGAGCCTGACCGCTCGCACGGAGTGCGTCTCGACGAATGAGAAGCTGAACTGTGGAGGAATGAGCTGTGAGTCCCACCCAGTGCTGGTGGACAGGTACAGTCACACACAGTGCTGGTGGACAGGTACAGTCACACACAGTGCTGGTGGACAGGTACAGTCACACACAGCGCTGGTGGACAGGTACAGTCACACACAGTGCTGGTGGACAGGTACAGTCACACACAGTGCTGGTGGACAGGTACAGTCCCACACAGCGCTGGTGGACAGGTACAGTCACACACAGTGCTGGTGGACAGGTACAGTCACACACAGTGCTGGTGGACAGGTACAGTCACACACAGCGCTGGTGGACAGGTACAGTCCCACACAGTGCTGGTGGACAGGTACAGTCACACACAGCACTGGTGGACAGGTACAGTCACACACAGTGCTGGTGGACAGGTACAGTCACACACAGCGCTGGTGGACAGGTACAGTCCCACACAGCGCTGGTGGACAGGTACAGTCACACACAGCGCTGGTGGACAGGTACAGTCCCACACAGCACTGGTTAACAGACCCGAGGAGAGGGAGAGAGGGAGAGGGAGAGAGAGAGAGAGAGAGAGAGAGAGAGAGAGAGAGAGAGAGAGAGAGAGAGAGAGAGAGAGAGAGAGGAGGGTCGGATCCTGACCTCCTGTCATGTTGGATGTGGGTCATTTCTTTGGTTCTGGGTTTGAAGGTACAATAGGGTGAGGCTAACTTTGACCTGGGCCTGAGTCTTGAGGTGGTCTCAGTTTGGAGGAGAGAGAAAAGAGAGAAAGAAAAGCAGATAGAGAGGGGTGAGGAGTGAGAGAAAGAGAGAGCAGAGAGAAGTGTGTGTGAGAGAGAGAGAGAGAGAGAGAGAGAGAGAGAGAGAGAGAGAGAGAGAGAGAGAGAGGGAGGAGCAGGGCAGAGACAGACAGAGCATGCAGGACAGAGCAGCCGGTCAGGGAGCAGGCCGGCCAGTAGGGGGCAGTGATGAAGCACAAAAAGCTGGAGCCGGAAGAGGAGGAGAAAGTCCCTGAACCCCCGGCCTGTAGTGTCCATGCCTGCAGCCAGGCCACAGCCCGCTCTGTAGGTAGACCAGCAGACACAATAATATGGCCTCAATACTCTGACTCATTCCAGCTTAGCCTGGCCTGGCTATTCATGTCTTCTGACCTCAAATGTCTTGGTGTTGGCCTCCTGACATCCTATAATGTTGCCACGGAGACGGGCAAACAGGGCCGAGGCAGGGCAGATGAGAGGTAAACGAACCAGAGCTCTAATACCACCTGACGGTTGGCTTTGCGATGGAATATTCCAGTAGCTCCCTCTCTCTTACTCACTCACTCACTCTTAATCTCTCTCTCCTTTCTCTCTCTCTCTGTATTCAACTCTCCTCTCCTTCCCGTTCTTCCTCCCCCATTCCCCCCTCTCTCTCTCTCTCTCTCTCTCTCTCCCTCTCTCCCTCTCTCTCTCACTCTCTCTCTCTCTCTCCCTCTCTCACTCTCTCTCTCTCTCTCTCTCTCTCTCTCTCTCTCACTCTCCCCCTCCCGGCTCCTTCATGTCCACAGAGTGATATGTGGTGTGCGGACCAGCAGTGGTGATTGTTCCCTTGCGCTCTCTCTCCATGCTGTATATAGAATGTAGGTTAGCATCTCACCTAGCCACTGGTCCCAAACTGGGCTAATCAGCTTTAGCCTGTCCTGGCCCGGTCAGCACAGTTAGCCTGACGTAACCACGTCAGGCGGCTAGCTGCTAATCTGGGGAGACAACATGCTAATCACCCTGATCCTCTTCCACAGTCTACTGTCTTCTACAGTCTATTGTCTTGTATGGACCACCATCTTTGGAGGAGGGGATAGATGGAGTTTTTGGAGGAAGTTTTTTATTGTCTTCTTTTGAGGGGTTCAGGTTAGTTTTCAGGTGCTATTCCAGGGGCATCTTTGACATGGCTTGTAAACGGACTACACAAACAAGATGTGAACCATCTCTGCCACTTCCTGGGTAGGCAGAGAAAAGGAAAGCCTGGGCTCACCTGATTGGTCACGCTGTTGTACCTCTTCAGGTGCTTGACGAACTCTGACCTGGAAGTGTTTCCTGCTGTGATCAGAGCCATGCTGCCATTGGCCAGTCTGACAGAGACGGGGAGAGCACGGGCAGATGTGATTGGTCGGCAGACAGGACAGAACATCACAGTGACAAGAGATGGTGGAGGGACAGTCTGTATTCAAAGGGATTATGTCGCTGGGATTGGGCAACTTCCTCCTCCACCCTGCCCTGCCCTGCACCCCCCACCCCTTGGCCCCCTGCAGTTCCCCAATACTCTCCTTCTACCCCCTCCCCCCCTCCCCCCGTCTTAATCATGGTCATTAAATGCTGATTAGTCCAGTTATATGTCCATGACCTCAGCAGTCTGATCCACTGATCTCCTCCCCCACAGGATTAACGCACGCAAACACACACACACTCACACACAACCCCCCCCCCCCACACACACACACATGCACCCCCCCACACACATACACAGGATTTCCTTGTGGCTGCCCACCCTAATGCCAGCGGGGCCACAGCCAGGGCAGAAGGCTGAGACACAGTGACCCACTGTCCTTACTCTGATCAGCATGTGTGTGTGTGTGTGTGTGTGTGTGTGCTGACCTGGTGTTCGGGGCCAGTCCACGCGGGGCCATGGAGCAGAGACAGGGTATCGCCATGATGCTGATGTTGAGGTAGAGACCCTGGAGGGTCTTCCACTCCTCCTCTACACACACACACACACACAAGCATAGACACACACACACAAGCATAGACACACACGCACATGCATGCACAGGCACACACACACGCACAGACACACGCACGTTATACACACACACGGAAGGTTACACGCACGTCACGCATAGAACACACACATTGAGAGCCAGGCACCCTGAGCCGAAGTGAAACGCACACACACACACACACCAGAACACTCACCTGTATCTTCCCCATCTGTCACTGAGTCATCCCTGCAGGAGAACACAAGATCATGTGAACAGCTTGCCAGCTTCACAGGTCCCCCAGCCCGCCCCAGTCCCCCCGGCGGACACACTGCGTCCACTGGTCTGGGTTTGATATCGAGAGGTTTGGATTCCCGTCCCGTGCTGGATGAAACGCACCAGTGCTGTTTCTAAGATGACGTTCCAACATGTGGAGGGGCTCATTCTACAGCCTGGCTCGACAGAGAGTGCTCTGGTCCGGGACAGTGTGTGTTGTCATGTGTATTAGAGTGTGTGTTGGTGTGTGTTAGTGTGTTGGAACGTGTATAAGTGTGTGTTGGCGTGTTAGTGTGCGTGTGTATAAGTGTGTATTAGTGTTTACTAGAAGTGTGTAGTAGTGTGTGGTGTTCTCGGCCTGACTGTAAGACCTACTGAGAAGCTCCAGTCTTCACCGGCAGGAACGACAACTCACAGTCCTCAGGCCTGAGAGAGAGAGAGATATGGAGAGAGAGATATGGAGAGAGAGATATGGAGAGAGAGTGAGAGAGATATGGAGAGAGAGAGAGATATGGAGAGAGAGAGAGAGAGATATGGAGAGAGATATGGAAAGAGAGAGAGATATGGAGAGAGAGAGATATGGAGAGAGAGAGATATATGGAGAGAGAGATATGGAGAGAGAGAGAGCGATGAAGAGAGGGAGAGAAATAGAGAGAGGAAAGGAGGGAGGGAGGGAGAGTAAGAGTGAGAAGGAGGGAGGGAGGGAGTGAGAGAGCGAGAGAAGATAGAGAGAGAGAGAGAGAGAGAGAGAGAGAGAGAGAGAGAGAGAGAGAAGATAGAGATTAAGGGAGAGAGAGAGAGAGAGAGGGAGAGAGAGAGAGAGAGAGAGAGTGAGAGAGAGAGAGAGAGAGAGAGAGAGAGAGAGAGAGAGAGAGAGAGAGAGAAGATAGAGATTAAGGGAGAGAGAGAGAGAGAGAGAGAGAGAGAGAGAGAGAGAGAGAGAGAGAGAGAGAGAGAGAGAGAAGATAGAGATTAAGGGAGAGAGAGAGAGAGAGAGAGAGAGAGAGAGAGAGAGAGAGAGAGAGAGAGAGAGAGAGAGAGGGGGAGAGAGAGGGGAGGGAGGGATGGATCAAGGAACGCAGAGATCAGAGAGATAAGGACAGAGAAATGTGGATGGAAGGATGTGAGCGGAGGAGAGAAAAAAGGTTTTTCTCCAAACAGCCAGATTGATGTGTGATCAGTCAGATTGTTCACAGACAGAGACAACTCTCCCACCGCCAAACTTCACCCACTGGGACTCCGGTTTGTGCACGCGTGTGTGATTGTGTGTGTGTGTCGTACTTGAGGTTGGCCAGTGTTTTGATGACAGCGAACTCTCGTCTCTGCCCAGGAGGCATCCAGCGGTGTCGCTCTGCTAGTGCCAGCGTGCGCCCACCAAACCCAAACATGGAGGAGAAACCGAAACGCAGCAGGCGGCCCAGAGAGATGAAACTACACACATCTACCTCCTGGTGGTGGCCTGGAACACACACACACACACACAGGTGTAAGCACACGTACACACAGACACACACATTCACATACATGTATGCACACATATACAAACACACACAGGTAAGCACACACACATAGGGCAAGCATACAAACACACACACATGCACACGAGCAAAAGTATGTACACACACACACACACAAAGGCATTGAGGCAAGCATAGACACACATAGGCAAGCATAGACACATGGGCACACCCACACACAGAGAGAAGCACACACACACACAAACACGTCATTATTTCTATATTTTACATTGATGGTATTTTTAATGAGCTATGTCCTTAGAATCAAACTACAGCTTGTGTCATTTGTAAATGGGCTTTTGCAGACACACGCACACACTCAAATTCAGTCCAACCTACAACTTCGTACATTCCTGTGACCTCTTTCTGTCTTGCCCATATATGGTAGCCTACACCTCATGCATATTCATGAGGGCCAGTTGGCCCTATTCTCATGCGTGCATATTAATATTGTTTAATTAGAGGAAGAAGTGGGTTTGGTGGCCCCGCCCCCCTCTGTCAGGTGCTCCCCTACTGCATGTTGTTGTTTAGAGCAGTTGTCTCTCAACAACAGATCCACACACACACACACACACAAACACACACACAAACACACAACCAGATACATACACTTATTCACTCACGCATACACACACACACACACACACTCTCTAGTTAGCTGAGTAGCTATGGATTACAGCAGCATATGGCAGCAGAGTAAGACAGAGGATTAGGCGATGATGGAGGTCATGTGGTCAGACCAGGTCAGCTCAGAGACAACAGAACTACAGAGATGGTTTATCTTACATCTGAGACCAGGAGAGATGAGCAGGTCTGACACCTACAGACCAAGACAGAACACTACACACTAGGACTGAGAATGGCGTGTGCGTGTATGTGTGTGTGCGTGTATGTGTGTGTACATACCCATGATGATGTGCATGGCGGCGGTCACAGGGTGTCTGATCCCGTGGACGGAACACGCCACAAGGTCAGTAGAACCTGAGGAGACACAAACACACACTTACACACACACACCGAAACACACACATACGTAGGAGCCGGGACTACGTCCTCTGTTGGGTATGTCTATGTAGGAGCTGATGTGATGTGAACATGATGTGTTGACTCTAGAAGCTTCCACAGCTGCAGGTCCAGGGCTGTGTGGACAGGCAGGGGTTAATCATTACCTTGATGAGCTCCTGGTCGAGACACATTCATTAACGCCGTAGCAGCCTGCTGCTGGTTAACCTGCTTTACTGGCTGGCACCTCACACAGGACAGGTGTGTGTGTGTGCGTGTGTGTGAGCGTGTGTGCATGGGTGTGTGTGGGCGGGTGTGTTGATAGAACAGATGTGAGTGTGTGTGTTTGTGTCCCGATCCCTGAGAGAATGATAGATCCGTGCTTGCTGACAGGGCATTTCCCACCAGGTATATTAAAGTGTTTCTGATGAGGTCAGACAGGATGTGAAAGTACGTGATTCAGTCAGTCTGCTCCTGCTTTGCTTCCTCCATCCACCCCTTCCTCCACCCTCCCCTTCCTCCACCAATCCATCCAGCCCCCACCTTGTAAAAGCATCATTAACGAACACATTAACAGCCTTTTGATTCTCTCATCCACTCCCAAACAGCATGAGGAAATGATCCAACATGCAGATATGTGTGAAGGAGGAGGGGAACAGAGAACAAGAGGAGAAAAGATATGCAGATATCTGCGAAGAAGGGAGGGTGAACGAGGGAAAAGGGGGATTGAGAAAGAGAAAAAAATGTCCTTGGAAGTGTGAGCACTTCTGCAGAACAATTAACTTAATTAAGCAGACAGCATGAATATTCATAAGGCTGTTAATGTACCCCCCCCCCCCCCCCCCCCTCTAGATAAGCGTGGAGCCAGTCAGCCGTGGCGGTGTGATGGCTGCCTCCACCAAGGCCAGTTGCCGCCTGCCTCGCGGCCTCCCTGGGCCCCAGCCTGCAATCGCTGGCAAATTAACAGTCCCCCTGCAACCCTCTGTAAACTCACGCATCCATCAACGACCTGCAGCTCATCAGGATCTACAGATCAACACAGCCAGGATAGCAACGCCGGTGACGGTGCAAACACGGCTAGCACAGCTACCACAGTTAACACAGCTAACACACCACAGCTAACGTAGCTGGCACAGCACCCTGATAATAGTTAAAAAGGAAGTTAAAACAGCTAATGCAGCTCACACGGCTAATGTTAACGCAACACAGCTAACATAAATAAAGAAGCAAATGCAGCTAAATAAGCCAACACAGCTAACGAAGCTAACACAGTTAACGAGGTTAACACAGCTAGCGAGCTAACACAGCTAACAAAGCTAACACTGCTAAACACATTCAATGCCTTTAATGGGAGCTAATGCTGACCTTCTGATGCTAGTAGATGCTTTCAGACTGGTTAGCAACTAATTAGCATATAATCCACTCTAGCGGGAAACAAAGTGTGCTTTTTATACTGGTAATAAAAATACCGATGTTTCTACTGACTGATTAGACTTAAATCGTAACGGTTTAATTAGGGCTTGAGTTGGTGTTGGTAACAACGTTTTTACTGCTGAGACATAAATATGACCGCAGAGACGTCCACAACCCCCATCATTTACATAATCGCAGGGAAACAAACCAGCCTGACTAGCAGAACGGAAGATGAAACGTAGGACCTGAGAGCTGTTTCTTTTGACTGTGCGACAAGATGTTGCTATATCCACATACAGGAAGCGTTAGATAGGAACACAATCTCCTCTCAGCCAATCCCTAGTTGCGGTGCCTTCCACTGTGACCAAGAAGGTAACCCACCGCAACCCCCTAACCTGGACATGGGTGTACCTCAGACCGGTTACGTATTGAGTTCCATATTGTAAGCTAGTGAGAAAGATGGAGGAGTTTGTTGATGTGTGGGGGAGTGCTTTGTGCACAGTGGATGTGGAGGGGGGTTCAGAGCTGTAACTAGGGAGTTTTTGGTTCGTTTTAGTTTAGTCTTAGTTTTGTCTGTATACTTCAATTTTCAATGGAATGGGTTTTGGTTGGACAGGAGTAGGCTAAGTAAGATAAAAATAAATGTCTGTCGTGGTGTAACTGTTGACAGCTGGCAGTTTTGACGGCCCAATAAAGGTGTTTAAAGTCAAAGTCTCTCCTCACTGCTTTCTGTTTCTGTTCTTCTTTCTCTTTGTGTCTTCCTCTCATCGTCTTTCCCTAACACTCGGTGGTTATTAGTCCATCAGTGATCCTCACAGAACGTTTTAGAAGCATCTAGAATCTTGGAGAACCCAGGGTGGGATGACAGCACAGTTCTCACTCCCTCTTTAAGTGGAATCAAAGGTTGGTTAATTGTTGTTCCATCTGAAATGGAAAGCAATTAGCTTACTGTGAAATCAAGCTATTCAATAAAGATGGCTGCAATTATAATAATTTGATAATAATGATGCTGTTGACCGACATGGTAACGCTCTTCAGCATAGCTCCTATGCAAGATACTTTTGGCAGCTATATATGTGTGTGTGTGCGTGTGTATGTGTGTGGCAGAGAGAAAGGGGGGGGGGGGGGGGTGAGTGTGTGTGGTGTGTCTGTGCGTGACAGAGACAGAAAGATAGGGGAGGGGTGTGTGTGGTGTGAATGTGTGTGTGGTGTGAGTGTGTGTGGTGTGTGAGTGTGTAGCCCCAGGCCAGGCCCTCACCTGCAGGGATCAGGCCCAGAGGAAGTGCTGCTCGGACAGGCGTGAACACGGAGTCTGTGTCTCTCCCAGCATCCATCTGGGCGCGGAGCAACAACCCGTGGGCCACCTCCGATACGGAGCCGTCCCCCCCGACACACACCACCCTGGAGGACACACATCAATACACACACACACATTAATATACACACACAAATACACACACAAACATATCAATACACACACACATAGACATTAATACACACACACCACACTGGAGAACAAACACACAAGATTTTACACACACACGGATACACAGATACACATGAATACACATTCACACACACCACCCTGGAGGACACACACACATGAATACACACACACACACAAATACACACATACACATGAATACACATCCACACACTCCCACAGATACACACTCACACACACTTAAATACACGCTCACAAACAAACATATACACCCATGAATACACACTCCCACCACACACACGTAGCTACTCATCCACACAAACCTACATGTGAATACACACACTCTCTTACACACACAGTTTGCAGGACATTCACACAAGCATGCCCACCCCCACAGACAGCACACATTTCCAGTGTATACTCATCACAATGCCAGTTGAGTCAGTAATATTAGTCGAGTCTATTTCAATCTGATGAAACTATAATCCACGTTAACTCTATTGACGGCTGGATTATGTCAAGGCTTGAGCATTCTAATTGGCAAATGTATTTTTTGACCAAATCCGTCAGATCTGAGCAGCAAAATTACTGATTATAAGCAGCTGAAGTCTGATCCTCTCTAAGCACATTAGTGAGAATCAGAGGAGAGGAGGAAAGCTGCTTACTGTCAGTTCAGCACCTCACCACAGACTGGCTACACACACACCTCTGCTCCTCAGGCTTGTTATACACACACACACACACACACACACACACACACACACACACACACACACACACACACACACACACTGTCCGGTTGAAGCTCTGAACCCACAGAGACACCAGTCTGCCTCATACAGGAGAAGGGTTCAGCTCACAAACAGTAAAGATATCTGTTCTGGTCCTGACAGAACAAACACTAATTCCCGCCCCTTCAAACCTCCCCCCTTCCTCCTCTCCCCTTCTTCATCCCCCCTCCCTGTCACCCCCCCCCCCCCCCCCCCCGTGCCCCCTACCCAGGGAGGGAAGGCAGGGTAGTGTGATCACCAGGTTATCAGGGGAACTGAGATGACATCATTATCATTAATGACACCGCGGCAGCACCAACACCTATTTAACTGTCTGGTTATGTTACTGTCTACACACACACGCGCACACACACACATGACACACACACACACACACACACACAGAGAGACAGCTTGACAAGCAGAACAGGAATAGAACAGTTAACTCGGAGAGAGGTAATTAATGCGTTATGATCAATTAGCGAGCCAGGTGTGTCATCGCAGCCCAGCGTTGCCTCGGTTACAGGGAGCCGACAAAGAATGCGGGGGTTCTAGAATCAGAACACTGATCCCGTCCTCGTTCCGTCCTGTCAACATCTGACACCTCCACTCCCTCTTCGAGACGAGAGCAAGACGAGCCACACTGACGCTGCTGTCGCGTCAAGACTCTATTTTCAAGCGAACTCTTGGCCCGGGAATGTGAGGTTATGTAAATTGTCAGTTCTCCAAGGCTTCAAACTTCAGCCGCTCGGAACAAATGACGGGAGTACGCGCGTGTGTGTGCGTGTGTGTGTGTGTGCGGTACCTACCCATCATATTCATCTAGGTTGGACTCCTTGAGCACGGACAGAGCGTGCCCCTTCCTCTCAGTAACTGAGGAGAGAAGAGAGATGGAGTTCACAAGGTGGAGGAGGAAGAGGAGGGAGGTGGGATCAGGCTGGAGGGACGGGAGAGGAGGAGAGAGAGAGGAGCAAGAAAGAGGAGAGGAGGGTTTGAGGGAGTGCTAAGGAGGGGTGAGGGGAAAGAGAGGCAGGGAGGAGGTAAAGAGAGGGGGGAGGAGGGGTGAAAGAGAGGGGAGAGGAGGGGTGAAAGAGAGGGGGGAGAAGGGGTGAAAGAGAGGGGGGAGGAGGGGTGAAAGAGAGAGGGGGGGAGGAGGGGTGAAAGAGAGGGGGGAGGAGGGGTGAAAGAGAGGGGGGAGAAGGGGGAGAAGGCTGAGCTGTGGCTGTTTTTTAGTACCCCCCCCCCACCACACACACACACACACACACACAGCACCCCCCCATGTTTGGCAAACGCCAGCTCTGAACATATGGTGGGGGCTGTAAAACTGAATTTATACCCACATGCTGTTTGCATTTTTAATCAAGAAGAGAGAAGCGCTACTCGGAATCTCTCTGGAGAGACCAGCCCCCCTCACACTCACACACACTCAGCAAGGTCAGAGAGACCAGTTCATGGCTATCATCACCACACACACACATAAACACAACCACACACACCACACACACACCAACACATACACACACACGCAGTGTGGCAGACCAGAGTGGCAGGGGAGGGATCTGCAGAGAAAGGTCAAACTATTTTGGGGAAGGACATGAGAGGGACATGCTAATACAATGGACAACACACTCACAGGCACACACACACACACACTCACTCACACTCACATGCACACACACACACTCACCCCACACACACACACACACACACACACACACACACACACACACACACACACACACACACACACACACACACACACACACACGCACACACACACTCGCACACACACACTCACAGACACACACACACACACACACTCACAGACACACACACACACTCAACAGACACACACACACTCGCACACACACACTCGCACACACACACTCGCACACACACACGGTGAGCTGACATGATGGGTGCATTAGTCTGGTGAGAACACCATTGGGGGTAGAGGTGTGTGAAGCTGGGGGGTGATCCCTTAGTATAAGGATACACACACACACACATACAGACACACACACACTTCCCGAAGCTAGAGAGATGCCAGTGAATGCAGGGGATCGTGGTGGCTAGCTGCAGATGGCCCACCATGCTTGTGCCCCACTTAGCATTTCTGGGTCACCTCCACCCCAGCTGTGCCCAGCATCCAGCACCCAACCCCTCCACCCAACCCCTCCACCTCCACCCAATCCCAGCTGTGCCCAGCATCCAGCACCCAACCCCTCCACCCAACCCCTCCACCACCACCCCTCCACCTCCACCCAATCCCAGCTGTGCCCACCTCTCCACCCCTCCACCCAACCCAGACCGCCTCCACCCTCTCCAACCAACCCATCCACCCCTCCACCCCAGCTGTGCCCACCCCTCCACCCAACCCAGACCACCTCCATCCCTCCACCCCTCCACCCTAGCTGTGCCCACCCCTCCAACCAACCCCTCCAATTCCACCTAACCCCTCTAGACCACTGAATTATTTGAATAAAAAAGGATTACATGTCATTCATACTTGATGCTTGTGCTCATTAGCAGAGGGTGTCATTCACACCGTTCACCACTAGAGGAAGTGTTTCCATCGGGGTGGGGGGGTGGGGGGGGGGGGGGGGGGGGTAGAGTGGAGTCCCATTCCAAAGTCCCTGTGGTTGTGTGTGTGTGTGTGTGATAAAGATATTCGATAATAATCGAATAACTTCAGCAAGCATCCATCCAGCCATCCATCCAGCCATCCATCCATCCAGCCATCCATCCAGTCATGGATTTTGGGTGGATGGGACAAACACAAAGCATGAGCTGGTGTCCTTAACGATGTTCGATCTGTCTTTCTGCAGCGAATGGTTTAAAAAGGATGAAGTTGTGCCAGCACTATTCCAGTGATTCTTGCTGTTATCTTTACAGTGATTTTGTAGCAGGAAGTTGCCAAACCATTCTGTGATACAGCCTGACCGAACACTCTCTATGGTACAACCAGTAACGTTCACAAGCGCTCTGTACCTAATTCTGAGACACCTTCAACAGTGCAGTTTCTGATGTGCCTTCCTGAGGATGGAACTGGTGCTCAAAGATCACGTGATCCCTCCCAATCTAAAACCATCAACAATTTCCAAAGATGACCTGTTGATGGAGATAGGAATCATATTTTCTCCGATCTTTCTGAAGTTAACAAGGGTTTCTTTGGTCTTGTTGACATTTAGAGAGAGGTTGTTATCATGGCAACACATGGATAGATCTTCCCCTTCCCTCCTACAGGCCGTCTTGTCACTGTCATCACTTCCTGGCCCAATCACTGTGGTGTCATCTGCAGATGCTATGATGCTGTTGTGGTCATAACACAGTAAAAAGACTGTAGACTAGGGGACACTGTAGATAAATGGGTTTTGCCTACTCTCACAGTCTGAAGCCAGCCTGTCAGGAGGTCAAGTAGCCAGTTCCAGATAGATTTGCCCAGACCAAGACGTCTGAGTTTTAAAGGTCCCATGACATGAAAACTTCACTTTAGGAGGATGTATGAGTGTATGCGATGTATGGACATATGAGTTCCCCTAGTAATTCTGCACCAAGGCTGAATTTCGGGAAAGAGACTTCAGATACAGTATTAGGGGACCACTAAGGCCTATATAAAAGCATCCAAAAACAGCATGTCATGGGATCTTTAACAGCAGTTTGGATGGCACACTGATCAGAGCTATAATAGAAAGACCTGTACCAAAGAACATTTTGGTACAGGTGTTTCCCTTTTTTAAGTTGTCCCAGCAGTCATCTGACTGCTACTTAATTTCTAGTTACGTAAATCACATCGTAATGCCCCGCCCCCAAAGGACTGCATCATCGCAGGAGGCAGATTGTGTTACAGCCAGAGTCCCATCCTCCTTCTTACACCTCCCTCCCTCACTCCATCCTCCTTCTTACACCTCCCTCCCTCCATCCTCCTTCTTACACCTCCCTCCCTCCATCCTCCTTCTTACACCTCCCTCCCTCCATCCCTCCTTCCTACACCTCGCTCCCTCCATCCCTCCTTCCTACACCTCGCTCCCTCCATCCCTCCATCACCCCTCCCTCCTTGCTAAACCTCCCTCCATCCTCTCCATCACCCCTCCCTCCTCCCTACACCTCCCTCCGTCATCTAATCCACTCCTCCCTCCTTCTGGAACCTCCTAGAAAACAGGAAGAGAGGAGGAAGAGCGCGTGAATAAGAGCATGAGGAAAAGAGGATGGAAAGGAGGGAAAAATAAAGTGAATAGATGTGGGGTGAACATGGAGTATAGGTGAAAGAGGGGTTGGCAAGAAGGAGGAGAGGAGGAGGAGGGGTGGGGGATGGGAGGAGGAGGAGTAGAGGAGGAGAGCGGGATGGGAAGAGGAGGAGCAGTGGGGGAGAAGGAGGGGGGGAGGTGAGGGGGGATGCCACCCTCTGTCAGAACAGATGGGAGTAGCCCCTCCCCTTGGATCAGGTTACCTAGCAAAGACTCACTGCTGTCATTAACCACCTTACACACACACATACATCTGCACATACAAACACACCACACACATACATACACACACACATACATACACACACACACACATGCACACACATTACAGATGCTCATATTGATCAAACACAAAACACACATTTCTGGAAAACAAAGAGGTAGACAGACAAACAGACAGACAGCAACCAGACAAACAGACAGACAGGCAGACACAGACAAACAGGCAGACACAGACAAACAGGCAGACACAGACAAACAGACAGACAGGCAGACACAGACAAACAGACAGACAGGCAGACACAGACAACAGGCAGACACAGACAACAGGCAGACAAGACAAACAGACAGACAGGCAGACACAGACAAACAGACAGACAGACAGGTGTACCGGTGACGTCGGTCTTGATGTCAGCCAGCTGGAGGAGCGGGGGCGATGTGGTCTCTGTAGAGCTGGTAGGCCTCTTTCCTGTGGCTACTGGGGTTGATGAAGACCTTCAGAGACCTTGGGACGCCTGGGGAACCCTGGAGACACAGACAGGCAGGGTGAGGAGAGCAGACAGACAGCTCTGAACACAGACAGGCAGGGTGAGGAGAGCAGACAGACAGCTCTGAACACAGACAGGCAGGGTGAGGAGAGCAGACAACAGCTCTGAACACAGACAGGCAGGGTGAGGAGAGCAGACAACAGCTCTGAACACAGGACAGGCAGGGTGAGGAGAGCAGACAAGACAGCTCTGAACACAGACAGGCAGGGTGAGGAGAGCAGACAGACAGCTCTGAACACAGACAGCAGGGTGAGGAGAGCAGACAGACAGCTCTGAACACAGACAGACAGGGTGAGGAGAGCAGACAGACAGCTCTGAACACAGACAGGCAGGGTGAGGAGAGCAGACAGACAGCTCTGAACACAGACAGGCAGGGTGAGGAGAGCAGACAGACAGCTCTGAACACAGACAGGCAGGGTGAGGAGAGCAGACAGACAGCTCTGAACACAGACAGGCAGGGTGAGGAGAGCAGACAGACAGCTCTGAACACAGACAGGACAGGGTGAGGAGAGCAGACAGACAGCTCTGAACACAGACAGACAGGGTGAGGAGAGCAGACAGACAGCTCTGAACACAGACAGACAGGGTGAGGAGAGCAGACAGACAGCTCTGAACACAGACAGTGTTCTCACTGACATGGGGTTATTGTTGCGACAGCTCAGCACACGAACACGAACACAGAGTCAAACCAACATGAAAGTAGACCATGGGCCACTAAAAGAAGATCCACTTCTCCCTCTCTCCTCTCTCTCTCTCTCTGTCCTTCTCCTCTCTCTCTCTCTCTCTCTCTCTCTCTCTCTCTCTCTCTCTCTCGTCTCTCTCTCTCTCTCTCTCTCTCTCTCTATGTCTCTCGTCCTCTCTGACCGCCCCTCCTGGTCCCTGGTGCCAGGCCCCAGTCATCTCCATGCCTGATCATTAGTCAGATGTAGTAGAGTTCCCTCCTGGCCTTCCCGGAGTGTCTGGGATCGATGAGACCCCCCCCCTCTCCTCCACCCCCCCACCCATCCCTCCATTATCCCCCTCATTACACTAATCTGGTCCCTGAAGGTCCTGACCTCGCCCTCATAACCCCCCACCCCCCGCCCGCCCCCCAGCCCTAAATCTCAGCCCTCCTATTCCTTTTCCCCTCCCTCCCTCCCTTCCCTCCCTCCCCTCTCCTGTCCGGGGTATTGGAAGTTGATCTGGTATGTTCTGTGGGGTTAAGAGGGGTTCTAAGGGGGGGGGGGGGGGGGGGGGGGGGCGGGGTTTCCGGAGATCCCCAGGCCGGGGGGAGGGGGGGGGGGTCTAGGGGGCTCCTGGGGTTGCAGTTTGGAGGGGAGGGGTTATGGAGGACCCACATGGCCCTTGGGGTGGCATGGGGGGGAGGGGGCATGGCACTCAGTCTACATCTGGGTATCTTCTATGGACCTATCTGCCCCTCTCCCTCTCCCTCTCTCTTTCTCTATCTCTCTTCATCCACCTCTCTCTGCCCCCTCTCTCCCTCTCCCTCCAGAGAGGTGATGCTGCATGGCTCTCTCTAGGAGCAGGTGCAGCAGGAATACACTGCTGGGGCAGTAGGGCAGGGGGGCAGGGGCAACTGGAGCTGCCACGGAAGGAGGCAGGAGGCTGGGGGCCGTAGGGGGCGGATGGTGGGGGGGGCAATGGGGGGTCGGGGGTGGGGGAAGGGGGGGTTGGGATCAGAGTTGGGGTCGGGGGTCTTGAGGGACCAGTGGGATCAGGAGGTTGGGGAAACCGCAGGAGTCTACCCATCACTGTTGGGACCGCAAACACACACACACACACACAGGACACACACACAAGCCAAACCTCACCGGGGATCAGATCTCATAGCCATGGTTACTGTGGCGTTACCATGGCGCTATCCGGGCGTTGCTATGGCAGCTAATCCGATGCTGGGTTCTAGCTCGGAGGACGGACCAACCAGAGTGGGACCAGTAGACAGGTGACAGGGACACACAGCTCTGGTTACACTGACCCAGGAACAACACCCTCGCACACACACACACACCCCTCCGCCCCTCACAACGCCTCAGTGGCAGCGGTCACACACACACACACCCTCGGCCCTCACAACGCTCAGTGGCAGCGGTCACACACAGCATCAGGATCCTTGTTCAGCCCATCTGTAAGAAAATCAATTTCAATTCTCTTCTGTAGTTGATCAGAAACATGGTGAGAAGCGCTAATTACCGCCACAACTCAACTGATGCACAAACAAGGTGTTTAGAGATGTTTGATGTAGTGTAGTATACAGACTAGCTACAGTGCTATAACAGGTGGAAAAAAGTACTGGTGTAATAGTGTTCTGGAATAATCCCTGTTACCGATGTGTCCATAAAGTCCTGTGTGTGTGGTGGTTTGTGTTTGTGAGAGCTAGCTGCAGATGCTTCAGGAGATGTGCCTGCCTGCCTGCCTGCCTGCCTGCCTGCCTGCCTTCCTGCCTCCTTCCTTCCTTCCTTCCTGCCTGCCTGCCTGCCTGCCTGCCTTCCTGTCTTCCTTCCTTCCTGCCTGCCTGCCTTCCTGCCTGTCTGCCTGTCTGTCTTTCTGCCTGTCTGCCTGTCGGTCTGTCTGCCTGTCTGTCTGTCTGTCGGTCTGTCTGCCGGTCTGTCTGCCTGTCGGTCTGTCTGCCTGCCGGTCTGTCTGTCTGGTCTGTCTCTGTTCTAGGAGTCATATTTCTACATCTGTGTCAGTGGGCGTGGCAGTCTGTAGCATCTGCTCCAACTTGCATCTAAGGACTTGCCCGGTCCCAGAGGACTACTTTTCCCATCATTCCTAGCTGTTCACCTGGGACTGAGGTCAGGTTTCTCATTGATTACAGAGATCCAGAAACACCCTCATTCTTCAACCCCTCCCTCCTTCCCTCCTCCCTAATGACCAGGCTGGGACAGCCTCTGTGGTGGGAAGTACAAGTCTAGCTGAGCCAGTTCTACTCACACTATTCTCTCTCTCTCTTTACCACTCTCTCTCTCTCTCTCTCTCTCTCTCTCTCTCTCTCTCTCTCTCTCTCTCTCTCTGTCTCTCTCTCTCTCTCTCTGCCTCTCTCTCTCTCCTCTCTCTTTCTCCCTCTGACTCTGTCTCTCTGCCTCTCTCTCTCTCTGCCTCTCTCTCTGTCTCTCTCTGCCTCTCTTTTTCTATGTCTCTCTCTCTTTTTCTTCCTCCCCCTGCTGTCCTATTGTGTCCCTCTGGGCTGTGGTCTGCTAATCTCCTCTTTAATGAGTGGAAACCACTGGGAGGGTCATGGTGCACACCACACACACCACTAACACACACCACTAACACACACACACCACTAACACACACACAGGCCACTAACACACACAGGCCACTAACATATGAAGACAGGAGTTCAACCAGAGCCAGTCTGTATTAGCTAATCCTTAGGAACAGATGTCTTAGTTTGTCTTAGGACTCCTCTCCCCTCCTCGCCTCCCCTCTTCTCTCCCCCTCCTTACCTTTCCTCCCCCCTCCTCCCCTCTCTTATTCTCACCCCCCCCTCCCCTCCAGGCTCCTCATCTCTTCATCTCCCCTCCACCTCCCCCTCCTCTCCAGGCATTCTCTCCATGTGAGCCCGGTCTCAGATCGTGTGCCAGCCTGGTGAAGCTGGCATGGGACCAGGGACCGGCATTAGAGGGCATTAGAGGTAGAGGAGTCCCTATCCTCAAACACACACACACACTGTCACTGTCTCTTCAAATGGGGTGATCAGCCACGGACATACAGTAAGCCCTATGACCAACGCAGATCTCCCACCTCCCCTCCCTTTCCTTCCCTTCCCCTCCCCTCCACCCTCCCCTCCCTCCCTCCCTCCCCTCCCCCTCCCCTCCACCCCCCCCTCCCCTCCACCCCCCCTCCCTTCCCTTCCCCTCCCCTACACCCCCCCTCCCCTCCACCCCTCCACCCCCCCTCCCTTCCCCTCCCCTCCCCTCCACCCCCCCCTCCCCCTCCACCCCCCCTCCCTTCCCTCCTCTCCCCTCCCCTCCACCCCCCCTACCCTCCACCCCCCCCTCCCTTTCCCTTCCCCTCTACCCCCCCTCCCCCTCCACCCCTCCACCCCCCCTACCCTTCATCCCTCCCTCTCTTAATCCAAGCACAGTGTGTGAGGGAGCCCAACAATTGGGGTTTGTGGCAGAGGATTGCTCCATTGTTTTTAAATAATCCAATTCACCAAACCCACAATCCCAGATTTGCGGTTTCGGACCTCATCAGTACTCGCTGTGTGTCAAGGAGTCGTTTATCTGTGTGTGATTTGGGTTAATCTTGCAAATTTGTGGACACAAATATTAGACAATATTAAACCCGAGTACAGCGATACAGAGAGTAATCCTGCAGTCCTCAGAGACCAGTGGGAATGTTTATGCAGCTTAGTGTGCTTGTGAATATTCATGTGCCCTAATGCCTCTCAGAGTAAACGCAGGATGATGATACACTGAACCACTTCACTGGATAGACCACCTGGGCACACAGAAGGTGCCCAGCTAAGTGTGTGGTTAAAGGCTGTGTGTGTGTGTGTGTGTGTGTGTTTGTGTGATTGGGTGGGTGGATAGGTGGGTGTGTGCGAGTGTGCGTCCTGTGTGTGTATGGATAGGTGAGTGTTTGCGTGCAAGTGTGTGTGGATAGGTTGGTGTTTGTGCGTGAGTAGGTGCGTGTGTGTGCATAAGTGCGTGTGCATGAGAGCTTAAAGCCCTGTTGTGATTTTCCCGATTGAGAGGAAATCAAGAGAAACAAAGTACGAGGCTGTCGGCAAGCAGACAGACAGAGAGACAGAGAGACAGACAGGTAGACAGACAGAGAGACAGAGAGACAGAGAGACAGAGAGACAGAGAGACAGAGAGACAGAGACAGAGACAGAGAGACAGAGAGACAGGTAGACAGACAGACAGACAGACAGACAGAGAAACAGAGAGACAGACAGGTAGACAGACAGGTAGACAGACAGACAGACAGACAGGTAGACAGACAGACAGACAGGTAGACAGACAGGGCAGCAGTGAGTGAAAGTGAGGCCAGCATCTGTCTGCAGAATCAAAGAAATGCTACACACACACACACACACTCATAGGAATGCATATCGCAAGCACACACACACATGCATGAATGTCTGCTGCCCTTCACACACACAAAACTGAAAACCAGGGCAATTTCTTATTTTTTTAAGATACAGATCTTTATTCCGTGCTTACATCCAGTTTAACGCTTGCAAATCTTTATGACCCTAATTAAGCTTCATATAAAACAAAACACTCTAGCCTTCATCCTCAACAAACTAGTGAACTGTCTCAAACTAAACTCATTCTTTCATTCTTTCTCTCCCTCTCACTCTTTCTCTGTACACACGCACGCACACACACACACACACACACACACACACACACACACACACACGCACCACACACGCACACACACACAAACACACACAGAAGGCTGTGTTCCACATACTGGACTATGCAAGCAGAGAGCTTTGTGGTCGCTGCCTCAGTCTCCATGGACACACACACTCACCTAATGGAAACCTGTTAATGTGTAACTCCCGCCTGCCACACACACACACACACACACACACACACAGGAAGGTGCGCTATGAGAACATAGAGAGGCTTGGAGATCTATCATGTCAAATTACACAGAAGCCATCACCTCAGCAGAACTCATTCAAGTATTCATATTCATGTATTCATACAGCTGACACACACACTGCTGGCACACAAAGAGTTAACGCGGGAAGGCCTCTCCATTCTGGTGTTAAACAACTGACTGGCCTACACAGTCTGCTAGATTAGGCCTGTGTGTGTATGTGTGTGTGTGTATGTGGGTGTGTGTAGGTGTCTGTGTGTGTAGGTGTGTGTGTATGTGTGTGTGTACGTGTGTGTGTAGGTGTGTGTGTACTTGTGTGTGTGTAGGTGTGTGTGTCTGGCATGTGTAGGTGTGTGTATGTGTGTGTACGTGTATGTGTATGTGTGTGTAGGTGTGTGTGTGTGACTGAGGGGTTGTTACCAGGGTGAGGCCAGGAGAGAACAGCTCTCCTCAGACTGGCTGGTCACAATACAGCCTGGATCAGCTCTGTGACCTCCACCTTGACCTCTGAGCCGGTCTCTCCCCCCCCCCCCCCCCCCCCTCCTCCCCACCTCCCCCCCCCCCTCCTCCCCCCTCGGCCGGGGCGACAAAGGCCCGGGGATTTGACGGGGGAGTGTGACCACGCAGGGTGACACTGGCACTAAGGGGACATTCTGGGTCCGCGGGGTCGAAGGCTGGGAGTGTGGGGGGGGTCAGGATTAATCTGTGACAGGGTCTTTATTGGGGGGGGGGGGGTCAGACCGAGACCCAGGGCTGCAGCTAGGCGCTAAGCTAACACACAGACATCCTCGTCCGCCCCGCTCTCTACAGGTGCTGGCTTTGTTGCCCCAGGCTGGCTTCTGTTGTTGCCTCTGCCCTCTCCACACGCTAGCCGGCCGTCCTGCCCCCCCCTCCGCCCCCACCCCCTCGGCCAACTTTGCCCCCCCCAGGACCCTAATCCTGGCCCCGACACCCTGACTGGCCGCGGGGGCCTCCAATGTGTCAGCCTGCATGCCATGGTCTGTCAGGACGATGGACCGCACCATGTCCAGGCCCGGTCCAGCACCACCACGCCCTCCCCCCCACCACCCCAGAAACCAGGGCCCCTCGGAGAGAGGGCGAGGGGTGAGGAGGGGTGGTGAGAGGTGGGGGGGGGAGACGGAACCCGGAGTTTACAGGGCACCTATTGTGCAGTGTGTGTCAGCTGGGACACACCCTCCTTTGTGCAGCATTATTGTTGCTCCCTGGGAAACGTGGTGGTGGCTGGAACAGGTGAGAGCTCCTGTAATCTCACATGCATCCACCCCACCCCCCCACCCCCAGCACCCCAGCCCTACACCCCCGGCCCCCTGCCCTCCCAAACCACCAGCACCCCAGCTCCCAACCTGCCAGGAGAGAGAGAGAGAGAGAGAGAGAGAGAGGGGTGAGAGAGAGAGAGAGAGAGAGAGGGGTGAGAGAGAGAGAGAGAGAGAGAGAGAGAGAGAGAGAGAGAGAGAGAGAGAGAGAGAGAGAGAGAGAGAGAGAGAGAGAGAGAGAGAGAAAGAGAAAGAGAGTGAGAGTGAGAGTGAGAAAGAGAGAGAACAGGATTAGAATGAGAGAAAGAGAGAAAGAGAGAGAGAGAGAGAGAGAGAGAGAGAGAGAGAGAGAGAGAGAGAGAGAGAGAGAGAGAGAGAGAGAGCGAGAGAGAGAGAGAGAGAGAGAGAGAGAGAGAGAGAGGAGAGAGAGGGAAGAGAGAGAGAGAGGAGAGAGAGAGAGGAGAGAGAGAGAGAGAGAGAGGGAGAGAGAGGGTGAGAGAGAGAGAGAGAGAGAGAGAGAGAGAGAGAGAGGGAGGAGATAAGCAGGTCACTCACTATGTGAAGACGTGGTCCAGTGGTGACGCACTCTGTGCTTCTCATTTCTGAGAATGAAGAGTATTACTGAGCTGTGAGCCTCCACACACACACACACACACACACACACACACATACACACATCACACACAAGCCTACACACTGTTTTACACACACTACACAGACATCTTTCTCCCATGGGTTCACCTATCACGTGGTGTTAGATTAGAGGTTACAGAGATACAGGGAGACCAGGGAGACCAGGAAGACCAGGGAGGCCAGGGAGACCAGGGAGACCAGGGAGACCAGGGAGGCCAGGAAGACCAGGGAGGCCAGGGAGACCAGGGAGACCAGGGAGGCCAGGGAGGCCAGGGAGACCAGGGAGGCCAGGGAGGCCAGGGAGACCAGGGAGGCCAGGGAGGCCAGGGAGACCAGGGAGACCAGGAAGGCCAGGGAGACCAGGGAGACCAGGGAGGCCAGGAAGACCAGGGAGGCCAGGGAGACCAGGGAGACCAGGGAGGCCAGGGAGGCCAGGGAGACCAGGGAGGCCAGGGAGGCCAGGGAGGCCAGGGAGACCAGGGAGACCAGGGAGGCCAGGGAGACCAGGGAGACCAGGGAGGCCAGGGAGGCCAGGGAGACCAGGGAGGCCAGGGAGGCCAGGGAGACCAGGGAGGCCAGGGAGGCCAGGGAGACCAGGGAGGCCAGGGAGGCCAGGGAGGCCAGGGAGGCCAGGGAGACCAGGGAGGCCAGGGAGGCCAGGGAGACCAGGGAGGCCAGGGAGGCCAGGGAGGCCAGGGAGACCAGGGAGGCCAAGGAGGCCAGGGAGGCCAGGGAGGCCAAGGAGGCCAAGGAGGCCAGGGAGACCAGGGAGGCCAGGGAGATCAGGGAGGCCAGGAGGCCAGGAGACCAGGGAGACCAGGGAGGCCAGGGAGACCAGGGAGACCAGGGAGGTCAGGGAGGCCAGGGAGACCAGGGAGGTCAGGGAGGCCAGGGAGGCCAGGGAGGTCAGGGAGGTCAGGGAGGTCAGGGAGGTCAGGGAGGTCAGGGAGGTCCGGTGTGTCATGGCACAGATCTGAGATGGTTCTAGAGAACACTGGGTAAATCCTGATGACGGATGCTGATTAGCAAAGCTGTTACGTCACCTAGTATTATCTTCTGGATTAGAATACTGTTAATACAGCAAAACACACACACATGCACACACACACACACATGCACACACACACAAACCATACCCACTAGGCTTTAACTGCACCTGCTGTCAGCCCTGAAGATGCCTCTCCTTCTAAGAGTGTTCTAGAATAGTTTTATAGAGAGTTCTAGAAGCATTTCTTCAGAAGGTGAATTTTACAGAGAGAGTTCTAGAATGTTTTTTCTAGAATGGTTTTAGAGTGAGAGTTGGATGGGTAGAGAGTTGAACACGGAGAGATCTACAGATACAACTGCAGTGGAGTTCAGCTGTTGAGCGGTTGGCACCATCTCTCCTCAAAGACAGACAGATAATTACTAACCACAGGGAGGGTCCCCCTCCTCTCTCTCCCTCCCTCCCCCCTCCTTCTCTCCCTCCCCCCATCCTTCTCTCCCTCCCCCCATCCTTCCCTCCCTCCCCGCTCCTCTCTCTCCCTCCCCCCTCCTCTCTCTCCCTCCCTCCCCCCTCCTTCTCTCCCTCCCCCCATCCTTCACTCCCTCCCCCCCTCCTTCTCTCCCTCCCCCTCTCCATCCCTCCCCCTCTCTCTCTCTCCTACCCTACACCAGCCTGCTTGATAGAGAGCTAGGTACTGTAGCAGTCTGGTCTAATGCCCCCCCCCCCCCCCCTCCTTATCTTCATGTTGTATCTTTATGATTCGGATCTAAAATGCTCTATTTTCATCTACAATCTCAAGAGATCAAATATTTGTCGCTCAAATTTGGGTCTGATCTTTGCATCGTAAACGCATCCCAGCTCTTTTATGACATCTTTACAGCGTCTTAAAAAATGTGCTCCAAACCTCTGTCCACCATTACCAGGCTGATAGATTTGGTGTGTCAATATTAGTCAACGCAAAGAGACACCCACAAGCACACACACTCATAAACCTCCTCCCCCCCGGTCCGTATCAAGCACAATATCAACGTTGTCAACACACTCTTTCCCCCGAGCAAAGCTGCGTACGTTCCTGTGGCCTCCGAGCGACCCCCGACCCCAAACCACCCACCTCTAACATCCGCACTGAACACGTACCGGAGAGCAGCTCCTTGAGGTGCTTGAACCAGAGCTCGCAGTGGTCCTCGCTCATGTTGCTGAGGTGGACGGCCTGGTCCTTCAGCTTGAGCGCCTTCCTCCGGCAGCGGAACAGCGTGATGCCCAGCAGGGTGCCGCCGGTCTGCTGGCCGGCCGAGCGCCGCCGCTTCACCTTGACGGCAAACACGTCCTCCAGGTCCACGCCCTCCTCCTTCGGCACCACGGCCGACTCCCCTGGGGACGCGCGCTACGCGCACGGACACACACGTCATGAATACACACACGTCATTAATTAGGGCATTACGACTGGATATCGAGGCAGGTAAATTCATTGTTGTTTTACTGCACAGGCACGATCAAGTAAACACAAGCTGGCTCCATGTTGGTGGTTGTTCTTGTTTTATAGGCAAGTCATTTTTCCCCTCTACTGAAGATAATCACAATGCGCCCCCCCCGCCCCCCCCCCCCCCCCCCCACCCCACCCCCCCCACACACACACACACATTCCCCATTAAACAACCTGAATCTATTTCCCACACTCCGGTTCCCCCTCCTCTTCGGGGCCCCAGTCTTAATTGGCTGAGGCCAGCACCTTCCTCAGAGCCTCCCTACCTTACCCCCCCCCCCCCCCCCCCCCGACCCCCCCAGCTCACGTTACTGAAGCCCCACCATCTGCTCTGCTCTGCGGCAGGCACTCTCACATTAGAACCTGCCACCTCCAACCATTAAGGCCGCTTCGCTCCTCCTTGAAAGGGGAACCCCCGTGAAAAACACTTCCAAGGACCCATCTGCCTGTCTGTCTGTCTGTCTGTCTGCCTGTTTTCCTGCCTGCCTGCCTGCCTGCCTGCCTGTCTGTCTGTCTGTCTGTCTGAATAAATAGACGGTATATATGGTTGTCCTGACAGGATCAATGTGACAGATCTGATGACACCTGGTTATAGTGAGAGAACATTGGATCCCTCTGGTCTCCATGGTCTCTCTCTGGCCTCTAGGGTTCTCTGGTCTCTCTCTTGTCTCCCTGGTCTCCCTGGTCTCTCTCTGATCCCTCTCTGGTCTCCCTGGTCTCTCTCTGGCCTCTAGGGTTCTCTGGTCTCTCTCTGGTCTCCCTGGTCTCTCTCTGGCCTCTAGGGTTCTCTGGTCTCTCTCTGATCTCTCTGGTCTCCCTGGTCTCTCTCTGATCCCTCTGGTCTCCCTGGTCTCTCTCTGGCCTCTAGGGTTTTCTGGTCTCTCTCTGATCCCTCTGGTCTCCCTGGTCTCTCTCTGGCCTCTAGGGTTTTCTGGTCTCTCTCTGATCCCTCTGGTCTCCCTGGTCTCTCTCTGGCCACTAGGGTTTTCTGGTCTCTCTCTGATCTCTCTGGTCTCCCTGGTCTCTCTCTGGCCTCTAGGGTTCTCTGGTCTCTCTCTGATCTCTCTGGTCTCCCTGGTCTCTCTCTGATCTCTCTTGTCTCCCCGGTCTCTTTCTCTCTGGTCTCTTTCTGATCTATCTGGTCTCCCTGGTCTCTTTCTGATCTCTCTGGTCTCCCTGGTCTCTTTCTGATCTATCTGGTCTCCCTGGTCTCTTTCTGATCTCTCTGGTCTCCCTGGTCTCTCTCTGGCCTCTAGGGTTTTCTGGTCTCTCTCTGATCTCTCTGGTCTCCCTGGTCTCTCTCTGATCTATCTTGTCTCCCCGGTCTCTTTCTCTCTGGTCTCTTTCTGATCTATCTTGTCTCCCTGGTCTCTCTCTCTCTGGTCTCTCTCTGATCTCTCTTGTCTCCCTGGTCTCTCTCTTATCTCTCTCCGGTCTCTAGCTGTGATAGCATCATGTCGGTCGAAGGAAACACAAGTTAACAGACCATGGCATGCAGACTTCAAGTTAGCAGGTCCTGCTCCAGCAACAGAGAAGATCTCAGTGAAAAACACACTCATACATCTCTGTCTGTTTGCCTCTCTCAGTGGAGATGGATCACGCCTGACATGATCCACCTCACACACACACACACACACACCTCCTGGAGACCCATGTGACTCCAGATGGAGACAAGCTTCCTCTCAGCAGCCCTCTGACTCAGGAGGTCGGCCTCTCGTCAGCTCATCACCAGATGGACACATACACACACACCAACACACACACACACACACACACACACCGACACACACGCCAAGACACACACCAGCACAAACACACACGCCAAGACACACACCAGCACAAACACACACGCCAAGACACACACCAGCACAAACACACACGCCAAGACACACACCAACACACACCTCTGAAACACACGCAGCTTCTACAGACAGACCCTAGGATGGGCCTGGACGAGCAGAGGAAGTCCTCACCCGAGCCTGTGAGTCTGATCCTTCTCTTTGTGTTCTCCTCCACGCCTGTGAGGGAGGCTGGAGGCCCAGTCCTATCCCAGATCAGTCCACCCTGGGGGGGGGTTGAAACCCATCCAGCCCCCTGCCCTGCCTGTCTCTACCCCCACCCCCCTTTCTCCCCTGCCCAGCCCTGCCTGTCTCCACCCCCACCCCCCTTTCTCCCCTGCCCAGCCCTGCCTGTCTCCACCCCCACCCCCCTTTCTCCCCAGCCCTGCCTGTCTCCACCCCCACCCCCCTTTCTCCCCAGCCCTGCCTGTCTCCACCCCCACCCCCCCCTCCTCCCCTAGCCCATGCCAGCCCCCCCCACCCCCCCTCCCAAGCTCTGCCAACCCCTCCAGACCTGTGGTGAACACAACCATGTGGTTCTCAGTGTGAGGCCTGGGATCACGGTTTCCACCTGTGACACGCACACACCCATGCTCAGATGCACACACATCACACGCGCCCAAGCACACACATCGCACACGTCGGCCTAATATTTACATTATCATATTGCTGTTTTGAAGCCCCTCAGGAAGTGGGCCGTGGAGCCGACTGGCGCGTGTTTGTTCCTGTCGTGTAATTAGACTGTCAGTGTGTGTCCCACGACTAATACACGGCAGTCACACCTCCTATGAACCCTGACTGTGCCCCACCTAGAGCTCATCAGGCCCGCAGCAGGCCGTCCGACTCCCACCCACACACCAGCTTCAACGTTTCGAGGTTGAGGCGCCATCGCCGCAACACGGAGGTTGGGATTTTGTGGGACGAGCAGTGACTCTGCAGCTGTACGGAGCCATACATGGGCTCAGAGCTAACGGAAGCTAGCTGTTGCTGTTGTACAACAAAGACAAATGGGCGAACCCTCGTAAAACCACGCTGTCACACTATTCGTTGTAAAACATCTTGTTTATCCCCTCAAAATCAACGTCATGATAATCAGGAATATGAATCCGCTCAGAGGCCAGATCTGAGCTCATCTTGCCATCCACCATGATGCAGTCAGTTAGCCAAAGCTATCCCCATGTCTGTGGCCATTTATACTATAAGCTAACTACCAAATACTAGCTAACTTGTCGGGCTGGAGTGTCTGGATGGTTGACTGATAGATTATTTTATTTTCGTGTCGTGCACAAAAGTACCCAACCCTGATGGGTTTACAAAACTCCAAAAAAGTACTGTTGCAGTGGTCTGGCAAGTACAATTCCAAGATTGATAAATAAGCCAGTTTAAAAAAAAGATTCCTTTCCTGAAGCATAACTTGTTTTTGTATGCCTTGTATTAATCATCTCTACCGGAATACATTTACATAAATGGAGGACATTTTACTATAAAGTACATCCTTTATATCCTCACAGACAGGACAATAAAACAAAAAATGAACCTCATTCTCAATTTCACCTAGCTTTCACAACACACAAAGCCTGTCCTCTTGTGGAATGCCATTAAACCTGTCGGTCTCTTGGGCCAATGGTAATGTTCCTGAACATAACATAGGGATATTTGTCTTTTGTTAAAATTCTATTTTCAATTATACTTCACAGGATGGTTGTTTTGGGATGTCTGGCTGGTTTAGAGGAGGCTGTTTTGGGATGTCTGGCTGGTTTAGAGGAGGCTGTTTGGGATGTCTGGATGATTTAGAGTAGGCTGTTTGGGATGTCTGGCTGGTTTGGAGTAGGCTGTTTTGGGATGTCTGGCTGGTTTCGAGCAGGCTGTTTTGGGATGTCTGGCTGGTTTCGAGCAGGCTGTTTTGGGATGTCTGGCTGGTTTCGAGCAGGCTGTTTTGGGATGTCTGGCTGGTTTCGAGCAGGCTGTTTTGGGATGTCTGGCTGGTTTCGAGCAGGCTGTTTTGGGATGTCTGGCTGGTTTCGAGCAGGCTGTTTTGGGATATCTGGCTGGCTTTCGAGCAGGCTGTTTTGGGATGTCTGGCTGGTTTCGAGCAGGCTGTTTTGGGATATCTGGCTGCTTTCGAGCAGGCTGTTTTGGGATGTCTGGCTGCTTTCGAGCAGGCTGTTTTGGGATGTCTGGCTGGTGTTAGTTCTCTGGCTGCCTCCTCAGGGAGCAGGACCAGGGGTCACATCATGATGATCTATCTTTAAACTTCAAACCACATCACACACCCCTGACAGCCCACCAGTAGGCCTAAACTGGACCGAAAACCTTAGTCCTGTACACAACCCCCTCTACCCTAACGCCGACTCTCTTCTCTCCCATCCTCTCTCGCCCTCCCTCCCTCTTTTTCACTGAAGCCATTTATTATCTAGGCCATCGGCAAAACTGTATACCAGTGCTGGCTCTGCACAAAAGTAAGAAGTTTGTTCCTCAAGAAGATTGGCGTTTCCTATTTACACATAAGAACACGCACATCCAGAAGGTAGAGCATGCTGGCTGAAATCCACA